>WSTY01000058.1:0-35427 GCA_019633465.1 Tulasnella sp. 417
CTCGAGTAGAATTCGACGATCGACGAGGTGCTTGCAGAAGTTCCGCCAGTCGACTGTACAAAGTTGAAGAGTTGTTACATGGTATGAGAATGGGTGTGAATATATTTTGAGCCACGCTGAAAACGGATTTTCGGCCGGGTGCTCAAGGGAGACGTACCACGCTGGAAGGAGTTGCAATTTTTGGTGGAACGAGGTTGCTGAGGGCCCGTCGAGCGAGAGTAGGACGCATTATTGGCAGGTAAAGAGGGGGAGAGTGCGGATTGAGGGAGGGAGATGGGTCTAGTTTCGGTTGGAACTGGCAAAAGCGAACAGTCTCACGTTCTATGTGTCGGGTGCTTCAGGAAGGAACGCGATGAGGTAAAACGCGACCAAAGCGCACTCTCAAGACCTCTTGAAATTCACGCGAATACGATAGAAGAGAACAGAAGTATCGATTTCAAAGTTAAATAACCATGTGATTCTAGCAGCACGACTCGCTACAAGGACAGAACCCTCGTTACAGTTACTTCAACAGAGCGTCAATGATACGGTCTTCCGAGATATTTCCAACATTGGAACCACGATAGTTCAATCTTCGGAGAACATCAATCTGGAGCGGCCAAGACGGATCGAGAGATGGGGAGTCAGCTTTAGACTGCGGCCCCGGGCCGGGGATGAGCGACGATTTCCACTTACCACCTTGCCCCGCTCGAAACCGAGAGCCTCAAATTGGTCAACGTGCGCCTTTTCGAGACCAGCAATCGCTACTTCATCCCTTTGGTCTGACGAAGCGCCCTTCGCTGGTGGGCCACCGGCATAAATCTCTGTCCAATACCGGGCGGTGTCATTGAATGATGACCGCGAAGTCATATAGTGCTTTGCAACTATTCCAGCACAGCATCAGCTTGTTGTCCTTCTATTTTCGAAAAGCGCTGGACAGAAATGTTCGCGAACCTTCGGCGTCCTGTGGATCATTCGGTTCAGGGGAACAAAGCAAGGATTGCAGCGATATCAGAGTGGATTTAAGGGTGAGGACGGGCGACCAAGCGTCCTTGAGGATATCCAAGCAGATGGCCCCAGATGCCGAGGAGACGTTAGGGTGGTACACCTTCCTGAAATGGTGGATGATTGTCCAGAGGGGGCGCCGTCAACGGTTTCGCCGAGGAAGGGCGAGGAGAAAACGAGGCATACGTGATAAACTTCATCTTGACCGGCTGAAATGGGTACGAGTCCGGTATTACAATGTCCTAAAAACGTAACGATCATCGCGTTAAAACGAGGCGATGATCGGGCTTGACGCGCCGGCGCGGGTTGGACGAACCACGGAGAAGCGACCGCCTTGATACGGCGTGTCCGGTGGGCCAGGGAAAGTCCCAATCAAGTGGAAGGGGTTTTCATCGACGAGATCAATGTCGACGTTGGATGCCTTGTCCTTCCTGCAGTCTGGGAGCCGGTTGGTTGAATCGAGTGGTTGCACCTTCTCGGTCAGCGCAAAGTGCCTGAGAGTGGGCCAATGCGACCTGAAAACGACTTGCCTGCGATCTCCTTGTTCACTCGTCGCAGTCGTGCGTCGGCCATGATCGGTTCGTATATAAGTCGTGTAGGGGAGGGTGTTGAAAAGATGAGGAGAATATCTTAGTCGAGGGTGCAATAGCTTTATAGGGTGTGCCGGGCAAGCGGGGACCTGAGAAACACGGGCTTTAAGGCGGACACTCTTTCGTTCGACTCTGGACCAAGGGGTTTTCTAGTTTGTTCCACTTCACACTTCTTTCCCTGCGTCTCGTTTTTGGCCCAACCTCTCCTCCACTGAGACGCACAAATAGCACCTCCATCGGCGTATATTATTGCAAAAAAGCAAGGGAAGATGGGCGAGTCGCGTACGGAGCTGATCCAATGGCTGAACGATCTCTTGCAACTCAACTACACAAAAGTTGAGCAATGTGGGACCGGAGGAGCCTACTGCCAAATCATAGACTCGATTTACGGTGAGTTACATGCCTTCAGAGAACCCTCGACCTGCACTTTTATGCTGTAAAAGGAGCTGACCAATGCGAGTCATTGATGCGCGCTCCAACGAAAAACCACGACCGCGAATCACAATGAACGCGTCCTTTTCGTTTTCAATAACAAGGCGACCTTCCAATGAGCAGAGTCAAGATGAACGCGAAGCAGGAATATGAGTACTTGGCGAACTTCAAAATTCTGCAGAACGCCTTCAAAGCGAAAAAGATCGAAAAGGTTCGTCGTCCTTCGTGGAATCTCCTGAATCGACGCGACTAAGCCTAACGGGTGCCAATGCGGGATGAACTTTCTTTCACTAGCCTATACCGGTCGAGAAACTCGTCAAATGCAAAATGCAGTATGTCTTTTTTTCCCCTTGCGATTTGGAAGCGTCCTTCAGATCTCTCTGACTAACAGTGACTCTTTTTTATTTTTATTATCTTCATAGGGACAATCTTGAATTCTTGCAATGGATTCGACGGTTCTGGGATGCCAACGCTTCAGGGGAACCTTACGATGCGGCAGGAAGACGAAAAGGAGGCGGGGTTGAACCACCAGCAACCATCGCTCCCGTCGCACGGAGTACAGGATTGAGCGTCAAGTCTGCTGCAACCGGTGGTGCAGGTAGGAGAACTCCGTTGGGAGGTGCGAACGTCGCCGGCGGTTAAAAAGGGGGCAATATCGTGATACTTACCGCATCGGGGATTTTCAGGGGCTGCTCGATCGGGTTCCGCGGCCGGAGGCGCGGCGCCCGCAGCTCTTCAGAAGCTTCAGGCAGAACTGACGCAGACCAAGCAAGATATTGAAGCGTTGGAACTCGAGCGAAATTTCTACTTCAACAAGGTAAGGGGATGATTGGTCTCGGTTGCAGGAAGTTTGTAACCGATTCGGGGAAATCCCTTTTTTTTAAAGCTCCGTGACATCGAGATCCTTGTACAACAACAGCTAGATGTGCTTGAAGGTGAAGGAAAGGAAGATGCCACGCTGAAGGCCATTCAGGCGATACTGTATAAGACTGAGGTGAGGAATGGGGGAAACCCCCGGCTATACGGTCATTTTGAACATCGTTGGCGGATCGACTGACACGCTTGCCACGTCTCATAGGATGGCTTCGAACCCCCGGGCGAGGAAGAGCAGGAAGAGGAGACTTTCTAAATTTGCTTCAGAAGAAGCGCGTACCCTACTTTGCATTCGTGCTATACCCGCTACCCAATCATACGTCACTCTGTGCTCACCCTGCACTGTCATTTTCCTCCTAAGATATCGCGCTTTTACTTCTCCTCTGAACGAATTGTTCCCTCAATTCCAATTCAATGGCATTTTCTCCCTTCCCTTGGCCGAAATTAGTTCCGCGAGGAAACTTGAGAGAATATTCCACTTTAAATAGCTTATTTCGCCGACTCCGTGAATTCGGGTCTCGCTTCAGAAGGCCTCTGCTAAAATGAAAATATCCGACTTGTGCCAAGGTGGCAGGAAAATGTCGCATTTGGATTCTAGAAGCGTGTCTCCGGGCGCCTCGGACTTGAGGGAACTTGCTTGACGGGGGAAGGGCGATGGCTCAGGTGGTGCGAGTGGCTTCACGAGATCCTAGGGATGAAATTCGTTCATACATGCGCGCACTTTGCATGAGAAAAGGTGGCTGGGAGGAATGCGACGAGGTGGCCTTTACCTTCAGGTGAAGGATTTGGGCGAACAGAGCTGCCGTGGGCCACGTTAAGCTGCATCGTGAAATCAAACCGAGATCAGTTAGGATTGGGGCATTAGTGTCGTGACTGGAGGAAGAGTGGGGCCTTATGGTCTTCGTTCGAGGGCACGGTCCCAAATGGGCCAGGTCAGGAGGGTCGGTATAGGAGGAGAAACAAACTCGAAATGTTTAATTAAGACTGTTTACGATATTTCCTTTTTTTGACATCAGCTGAAAGCGTCCGACTTGTCTGACGTCACCTAGGTTTTGATAGCTTAGTGTCTGCTGGTCGAGCCGCGTCGAACAAGAGGCTCCTCAATGATCGGGTGCTAGGGATCAGTAAGACAAAGGTGCACCTCACTCCACAGAAGATCTTCTCTCGGGAATCCCCAACGACAGTGCGGGAGAAATCCACGCATGCGGTGGGGCACGAATTTGGCCTCGAGGGGAGTCAGCTGGGTTCACGGCACGATGATTCCTGAAGACTTGGCAGCGAGGCTATTGTCTTTTGTGATGGACAAAAGGTGGATCAGATGACTCCACCGACGGCGTATGTAACCAGGGTGCGGTGCTCAGGATCAACCCATCTCCCCCCCAGAATCTCTCGGGCTGAATCAAATGAACTGATGAGTAGTTTCTGTGAGGTGTTAGAATCATTTGAGCGGGCAGGGAGCTGCGGGGCCATTGCTAGTCCACTTTACGGCGGTGTCAAAGGGGGGTACCAGGGGAGCAATAATATTTTGTGGCGCCACACACGCTAACGAGGACTCGTGACATGAGCGAGTCCTTTGAACCGACATCAAATGGTGGGCAAGTTGCTCGGCAAACCCTCAGCGGCGAGGCTGACGGGCTCTTCGGAAGCCCGTATTCAGGGATGCAAGGCAACGCATGGCTCTGCGGAAGTCTCTGACATGAACTCGTAAATCTTTTGTCCGTCGACATTTGTCGGTAAGCGTGGATTGTGGGTCGTCTCTCTGGGCGATGACGGCGTTGGAGTGATGGGCTAGTGCGAGTACGCCGTCATATTGCTTGATTGACCAGGACGAGCGAAATGAGTGCCCGTACACTGCAATGTGTTCACTGCCTGTCGAGGGTTGGTGGTCGGGTGATATTAGTTATTCCTGTTGTGAGGTGTGGTGAAACAAAGTTTGGCTGTTTCGGGATACGATCGGACATAAGGGAATCGGGTGCTTGGGCCGGTTTTCGGTCCACTGCGAAATCCTGTCCCGCACCATTCTCCTCTCTCACTTCACCTATAATCCCCAGCCCCCGGCTCACCTTCTCCATCCTTCCACCACCACCGCTATCGTCCGCCCATCTACTCGTCATCGCCTGAATCGACGAGCACGAACTAACATAGTACGAAATCTCGCAAGTGAATCTGCATATTCTGACGCTCATCTCGCTTGGGAAACGTCCACAAGGCCCGCCAAAACCGCTTCAACCACCTATTTCCCCGACAACCGGTGAGTTCACACCCAGTTCTCGCTCTCCTGCATCTCCTCCCCTCCTAATCTTGCTTTCCTATTCACCATAGCTGACTCCTGGATAGCGGCTTGCTTAATAGGGTTTGTCCATAATACCAGTAACAGGCATCCCCGCAATTGTGTTAAATTCCCCCGCCTTCGGCTTTCCCTCCCGCTTAGTCTGCCCATCTGTCTATGCACAACGTCCACTCGACCAGCAAGGTCCAACCTAGACCCGAGGTCACGCCCATCTCTCTTCCTTCCCAAGACTGGTGGTTGCAACCGAGAGCCAATCCCGCCATCCCCTCGCATCTCCGTTCCTCCACCGTCCCAGCTCCTTCCACCACCCATCAGCCTGCTAAACAAACTACCGCAGCCGAGCATGCGCTCTTCTCGTTATTTGGGGGCCCCGTAGGTCCTAAGTCTCCCGAAGTCGAGGATCCATATGAGGAGGCGTTGGACGACCAAACGGATGGTGACTTCCCCTCTTCACCTGCTGCCATGTTCCTCACTGGAATCAACTCCCCTAGCGGATCTTTACGATCAAATTCGATGTCCATGTCATTCAGCTCGCCCAACCGCCCTCGTATTGTCCCCCCTGCAGAGGAGATAATTGGAAACTACCGTCTCGGCCCAGTCATCGGTCACGGCGCTTTCTCAACAGTCAAGCGAGCCACCTCGGTCTCTTCTACCCCATCCACTCCTTCTACGGTGGCTGCAGTCAAAATTGTCCTCAAAAATGACGCTCGCCCGGGCGCCAGCGAGGCGAGAGTTAGACTCTCAAAGGAGTCTAAACTTTGGTCACAACTTTCCCATGAACACATCCTTCCACTATTCCAGACCATCGAAACAGAAGAGGCGACTTTCCTTTTCACGCTCTACTGTCCAGCTGGCACCTTGTTGGACGTCATCAACTCGCACAAGACAGATGGTCTGGAAGGAGTCGGCATGGACGATGCCGGCATGCTGTTCCGCCAAGTAGTCCGGGGGCTGAAGTACCTCCACGAGGTCGTCCGCCTCGTGCATGGCGACATCAAATTGGAGAACGTGCTCGTGGATGATCAAGGTTCCTGCCGGATAGCCGACTTTGGACTTGCCCGATGGATGCAAGAGCACAGTGAGGAGAAACCTTCCACGGCGAGTGCTTCACTCGAACCTCCTGCCCAGCGAGAGAATGGAACGCTCTCACTCCACGACTCGCTTAGGCGCACTCGTGGTCGAAATCGCCTTCCTTCAAGACTTTCAAACTCATTCACGGACGAGCAAGATACAAATTCAAGTGGCAGCGCTGCCAACAAGAACGCTCAGTACTACTTCCCTCCTGGTTCGCTACCGTACGCTGCTCCCGAACTCCTCAGGCCCGTCAACTCCGCTACCATACCACCTGCAAACCCCGCCCAAGACATCTGGGCCCTGGGCTGCGTCCTCTACGCCCTGCTATTCGGTCAGCTGCCGTTCAGAGATCCGTTCGAGCCGCGTTTGACGATGAAGATCTTGAGCGGCATCTGGAGGCTGCCTTCGAACTACCGCCCAAGTGGTCCCATGAGCTCGCGACCTGGGCGACGAAGCCAGAGTGGCAGCAGGACGCGAAGCGGGAGCGCCCGGGGCGTCAGCCGATCCAGGACCCGCGATCGAAGTGCCAGCCGAACGAGAACCAAGGCTGGGACGATGCTCACGTCCCCCGTCACCGCTCGCGTTCGTCCTCGCAGCAAGTCTCGCGGGCGAACGGTCCCCGCCTCGGCCACCCCGAACTCCCAAGCTCAACTCAAGACGATCGGACGCGTGGCGGAGAACGTGCTCCATGGATGCCTTTCCACCGACCTTCAACAGCGCTGGACCATCTCGATGATCGACGAAGTTGGTTGGGGAGTCGGTTGGGACTTGGATGTCGACGAGGCTGGAGAGGAGTATGAGGAGGAGATGGACGCTGGCGAGATGACTTCGAGCTCCAGCGGGAACACCAGCGCAAGCGAGGCCATGTCCTTCCAACCCTTCCAACCCGATCTGGGCGAGCACACCAAGGACCGGTTCGGCAATCGCCTTTACATCCCTCCTTCCACAAGCACGTCGTCCGATGTGAGTAACAGCTTATTCGAAACCACTCTCAACCTCGTTACTTCTCCTCACGCTACGTCCGGTCGTCGCATCGAACCGGTCAAAGAGAAGTCCGAGTCCGAGCACGACTTCGTCGTCGTCGAATCCGCCGCCACCGTCGAGACCGAAGCTCAACCCTCAGAGGAGCCGGGGAAGGAGCCGAGGAGCCGATCACGAGGCAAGCGGGGCAAGGCATCGCGATCCTCCAGCCGAGCACCAGCCATCTCGTCTTTGACTCCCTCTCCACCAGCGTCTTCGATTTCTTCGCCGTCAGCGCAAGATTCTTCCGACCCGTTCCAAGCATTCCGCGAAGGTTACATCCCTCCCTCGGTCATCCCGCTTCTCAACTCTGCGTCGATGGCTTCGTCGAGACCTTCGTCACGCGCACCTTCGGCTCCTCAATCTCGCTCTTCTTCCAAGGAGCGCGGCGACAACCGAGGGGAATGGGCCAGAGGCCGCCCGACGACCAGCTCCAACGGCTCCTGGCGCATCGTCGGAAGCAGCGGATCACGCTCTGCGGGTCACCATACTCCCGCTCTGCCTACGATCGATTCGGGACGATCCTTTGAGGAACCGATCGGCCTCTGGAGGCGACCACAGGAGTCTGGTTCGATTTCGCCCAGCCAGTCCCCCGCACCCGAGACACCCATCGACAGGGATGCAGGTAACAGGAGGAGCCGTAGCCGAGGTCGAATTGGAGGCAGCCGCCTGAGCACTCGAGTCGGATTTGTGGAGATGTCCTCTTCGGTTCCAAACTCGGCTCGCGATTTTGGACCACCCCACTCTCGACCCCCTCACCGAGAATATCACGGCTCTCACCCCAACCTCCCGAGCGCAATGGACAAGGCCGTGAACGGACTTGAAGACGTCGAGCGAGGTCGTCGAGGCGCCTCCGTCGAATACAGGGTGAATTGGAAGGCCGATTCTGACTGAAACGAACCAAGTGACGATAGTGAACGATGATCAATCATTCTTTACTCTTGCCTCTTCTCAACAAATGTATGACCTGGCTCACTATATCTGTTTCTCTACTGGGCACCGCTGCTATGTTTTCCTTTTTTTTCCTTCTCGGCAATCATCTTTCAAGTCGGAGCGACAAAATGTGGTTGACCAGCCAACAATGTAGCATTATAAATATATACGTGTTTTCTATACCGACCCTTGCGAGTTCGTTTACGGTAAGACTTTAAGAATGAAAAAGGAGCGGCATTGTCCAAGATATGTGGCAAAATAGGAACCCAGGAAGGAATGACAAGGGAGGAATACATCAGGCAACCGCGCCTCCTGAAACGATGGCTGGCAAGATAGTCTACAAGATACTGGTGGGGTAGGATAACGAAGGAATATTCTATGTCTGTAGGATGGTTGGCAAAAATAAAGGTGTGGGTCGCGACAGGATTACTTGCCACCGGTGGTCTTGAACATGATCAGACCACCAAGAGCAACCGAGTATCCGAAGACCTGTAGGGGAGCGACCTCTGCACCGAAGATGAGGACCGAACCAGAGATGAGGAGAATATCCTACATTTCGTTTTCGTGGTGAGCTCAAGGCAATGAACACAACAAAACGAAGCATACCTTGAAGACACCAGCAAGAGTCAAGACGAGTCCACTACCGGCACTGATGAGGAAGACGGCAGCAACGTTTAGGAGGAAGGCAACAGCGGCGTTGGAGATCAAGATGACCGGGCCGATGCGGTACAAGTGCTCGAAAGGTGCCCAGCCCTCGGTGAAGGGGAGGACAAGAAGGTTGATGAGAGCGCAGACCTGTGTGGGGAGGGGGTTTCATATCAGTGTGCTGCGCAGAAGCAGGAATTGGTTATGCCGTGTACCGGAGCGTAGTAGTGAAGGGAGACAAGGGGGTCCATCTTCATACCGTGAAGCAAGACCTGGATCATGACAAGACGAGATGCCTCGAACTGTACAGAGAAGCGTGATTAGCACAAGGTGATCCGGGGTGGGTGGGGTAGGTAACGACGTACGCAGACGGCGAGTGCCTGAATGATGAAGCCGAACGTGTCGAACCTAAGCTCGCCGTAGGACGCAAGCGAGACACCTCCAGAGATCATGCAGACGATTGCCAGCAACCTTCTGTTAGGTTCCTGAATCCTGAACACGAACGAGATCAGGAGAATAGCCACAGGGTTGAAAGCCTACCGGGGCGGCACGAAAAAGCGGTTGCAGTCAGTTACGCAATTCGGAGCGCCGGGTGTGGCTTACGCCGTTTGTTCGCTGTTCTCACCTTGAGCATTTGGATGAAGGAAACGGTGAGATGCAAGTATGCCTTGTTGCTGAGGATGAGACTGCCGCTGAAGAGGAGGCCGATGGGCAGGATTGACCGGAGGAACATGTCCTTGGACATATGGATATCCTTTGCCCCATCGAGCAAGTTGGTGGTCCTCTGTAAAACCCGCGTACCGATAGCCTACAAAAAGCGCAAGAGTCGTCGATACGTGCTCCCTGCAGCCTATCAGGACGTGCCAGAGAAGGTGGGACTTACAGCAAAGGCAAGATGCCAGGTTACGAGGAAGACGGGGAACTCAAATCCGAGGGTGTTGTACAGGTAGTTGTTGTAGATGATGACGGTAGAGCTGAGAACGATCCAGATGGGGATGATGGTGGCAGCCGACAGTCTGACTGGTTGGGCGTTCTGGCGGGCAGAAGTGGGAGCCGGGAGGGCGGCTGGTGCACCAAGGTCGCGCTCGAGCTCCTTGAGCTCATCTTCAGCGCTGTACTCCTTCTCGTTGTTGAGAGGAACTGAGGCTTCAATATCCTTGTTGTTGGCAGACATGGTTAGAAAGGTGAAGAAAGTAAGTGAAAAGAGCGACGGGTGAAGAGGAGGTGGAAAGAGGAGGTGGTGGGTGGAAAGATTTGGATTTTTGCCAGCAGCAGCAGCGCTTATAGGTTGTTATCGCTCACAGGGTTCCCACCGTGCCTGAAATCCCGAACAACCCGCCCGGTGGCAGTCTTGGAGACGTGGCTGGGGCTTGATGATAATGTATAAGACATGCTTGCAAGGCGAGAGAGGGCCAGTGGGTACGTGGCGCTCGGGTTCTCGTCGTCTGAACGGGTAGTCGGGACATGCTCTGAGGATCAGGAACAGGACCCCTGCAAAGTTACCACTAAACGTTGAGGTGTGACCAAGAGGATCAAAAGCAAAATAAAAGGTATAAACAGATATCTGTAAGATATTTAATGTGAATAAAAACCGCCCTCGCGACTCATTCTAGGTTGATACCGCTGGCCGAGAGGCGTGAAAGGCGGCCCTCGGGATAGACTTCCATTCCACCCCATTCCAGCACCCTAAACATCGTACTATCTTGCTGTTTCTCTGGATCGGTACCTACGACGCTCTGCCAGAATACTGCATTGTCCTGGGCGCGGACCTCGGCCTCAGACCACGCAGCGAGCTCGTCTGCAGTGACCCCCTGAAAGATCATGAAAATCCGAGTGACAAGGTCCGGCTTGGGTGATACGTCCAGGGGCGCAGCCGCTTCGTAGGCCTCCTGAGATACGAAGCGCAATGCAATGTATTTATGTTGAAGAAACCGGGGCAACCAGTATCTTCAGGAGGGGAACGCGTTAATACCTCGTGAGCTCAACCATGACGACTTCAGCTCACGTCAAAAAGTCCGTTCTGGCAGAAGTATGCAGCCCTAGAAGGTTGAGGGCACGGTCAAGATACTGGGTGATCTCTTGTACAGGGAGGACCACGGAGTTCTCTGGCTCGCAATGAGTCTGGCCCGGGATAAATGTTTTCGACGCGACCATTTCACCCCGGCGAAGTCTTGCAACAGTTCTGCAATAAGGGAAGTTGTCAGGTCTGATTCGCTATCGTAGAAAATAACTTACTTGGCCTCCCAGAACAGGTAGGTGACCTCTACACCAAAATCCTTGTCCCGTAAGTTCCCATCTGGTGCCGCGTCTACCCTCCACTGTACGCTCTGCCATTTGCTCTGCGGACCATCTTGAATGGTAACAACGGGATAGACAACGTCGAACTTCCAGCTTGGCTCGAGGGACAGCCGAACGGTGGCTTCAAGGGGTTGAGGCGGGAAGAGGTATATGACTGGCTTCCCTCCGACTTGGTTGACTGCGTAGGAGAGTATCGTGCCGTTCCTGTTGTAAACAGCGCTAGCTGTTTCATTCGGGCTGATTCGGCAGGCGTCCTCGTCATAGAAGCGGATCTCGTCTTTGCAGATCTCCAGTCTCGAGGCGACAAAGTCCCAGACTTTGCCCATGAGTGAATTATGTTTCATTCTGAGGCACAATTTCTCTCCGCTCATGCTGTGAATGGTGAACTGAATGTAATATCTTAGCGCCTTCAAGGTGGTCATCTGCCGCCAGCCGAGAGATGAAGGCGTGTCGGAAGGTTCGATGGCCTTCGCTTGATCGAAAAACTTGAGGTCCTCCAGCGGGATTGAAACCGAAAGAGCAAATGCTCGGAACACGTCCTGAAAGGGCGAATCCGCTTGAATTTCATACTTTCGGCCATATGATTCGTGGATCACTTTGATGGTCCGTTTACCACCGGTCGTATCCGCAGCGGGTACCACCAATACCCGATCCGCCTTTTCGACTTTGGCCTGCTTTACTACGCGTAGTATCTTTATTTGATCCTTATATTCTGCCCAGTTGCGTTCCGAGATTGGGGTGAACTCCCCGTGATGCGAGCCGCTGTGTTTCGCATCTGGCCCGCTCAGTTTTGCAGAAAACGCCATTTGGGACGTGAGCTCTGGTAGAATAAAAGCTTCTGAAACGAGTTTTAAAGCATCCTATCCGAACGAAAAGTAGTTAAAGGGGGGAAACTCTTGCCAAGGGCGGCGCGATTCTCTTACTTGATACGTGTCGGGACGGATCAAAAGTTTACGGACAGGTCCACAGCGGACGACAATCCTGTCGTTGCTATCTTCCTGGGAAGTGGTTGATCCGTCGGGCATCTTGCAGGAGGGAGGTGGTGGAGGGAAGCGGGGATTTGTGTTGGGGATGTGACGAGCCAAGAGGGAAAAAAATAAACGCGTCGCGTTCGGACGGTGTGAGCAGCATTGCGGATAGTCTGAGCGAGGAACAATTTTGTGCTATATACAGACAAGAAGGAGCCAGCGCAGCGATTCTAGGGGTACCAAGAAAATGAAAAATTAGGCTCGAAAAAAAAAAAGAAAACGGAGACAATAGCGATAAATAATCCGACACCAGAAGCCGAAGAGGCGGAAACGAACCCAGGCCCCCCACCTGTCTCCAAATCATACCACATCAATGATATCTCCGGAATCAATCCCATAATCGTGAGGTTTCAAGTCAAGGGCGAGCACCTTTCCTTTGTACCGGAACAAAAACTCGCCAATCTTGACCCCCTGCGCTTTGGCCCAGCCCCTCTCCAGAACGCGGAAGCTCTTATTAGACGTAATAGAGAAATACCTCGACACCCCCTTATTTCGGAGAATGATGTTAAGGATCTTCGCCGCCGTGATTGATGTCGCTCCACCTGGGCCAAGCCCAGGGTGGAAGGAATTGACGGTAGAGTGGTCATCCAGCCGATTTCCATCGAAGTAGAAGCGCAGTACGTCTCGATCCTCTCCGACTAGTCCTGCAAACTCGTTGAAAATCGTTTCAAGAGGCTTGTAGGGACGGATAGCGAAGCTCTTTTTCAAGGTCTTGCCGTATGTGATAACTACGACGACTTTGGGCTGTTCGACCTTCTTGCCGAGCACCTGATGTTTGGCGGAGACAGCAGGATAGAGTTTGTTAGGGTTCTTTGGCTTCGCAGCTGGGATTGGTGCCGTTTCTTTTTTAACCTCTGCCGGGGTAGCCTGCCGGAGGAGCAGGATGGAGATCCGAGGAACGACGTTCGCCCAATTCGCTTTCGACACGTGTTGCTCATCCGCGCCGAAGACCTGCTGTCCCGATACTTTGAGCCGAGCATGGAAGGCTGGAGTGCCATTGTACGAAAAATGCTCCCTGGCGGTTTTGATGGCATCCTGCAGGGCGTGGCTAAGTTAATGGTCGGGTTGTCCTCTGAGAACTCCGTTACCTCATAGGATTTGGGTCGCGTCAGCAGGCGTCGCGTAGAACCGTATCGAATCACGATACGGTCCATGTCGTCTTTCGTTGAGTCTGTAGAGTCGGCGGGCATGGCAGGAAAACTCGGGTGTGGGCGTCGATGTAGTTGCGCGACGAGACCGACAAGTACTCGTAGTCGAACAACAAACAGCGGAGATTAAAAACGCGCCCCGGCCAGGGGAGAAGGAAGCCCCACCAAATAAACCTTTAAACATCCTAAGACATCATGATCCTGGAGGGATTATTGTCGCATAACAGTGCACAGTGCTTGATAAACATTTTCACGAGCTTGGAGGTGGGTCCCGAAACGCCGACTTGCTGCCCAAGCTGCAGCGAAGTGAGGTTGCGAAGAAGACTGCCAACAGCTCGTCAAACACTCTAAAAGCTACATGGCTGAGAAAAGGAAGGGAAGAGACTCGGATAAGGCGGTGAAGGTGTTAAGGTGAAACTACGGTTGCTTAGAACGGAGCTCCACCTCCGAAATCGCCAATATAATAGACTATGATACGGTATGCATGACCATCGTAGGAGCGGAACAAGGCCGGCACTCGAGGTGTGACATAATACAGGCCCTAATTGTATGTGGGAGCGTATTTACTCGTTCGTCGCAGCCATGGGCCAAACCGATAAAGGCCGAATGGTATCGGAATTCCCAACAACGCAATACACCCAAGCGTGGTTGAAGCCCATCTAGGATTTAGCTTCTCGTACATTTTGGTTGCAAACAAGGGGAACACCGCTCCAAAGGCGCTACGAACAACAGTGCTTGACGCCAGAGCTGAAGCCGCCACGATGAGGTACGCGTCGACAATGTAGTTTAATAAACCCATCTGTGGTTTACTGTCAGTAAGCGAAGCCTGCGCTCTTGGTAATAGCTCCCAGTTGCGGTACTCACGAAGATAAGCACGAAGCTGAATCCCATGCCCAAGCCAGCCACGAGCGGTACCCAGAGGCTGATGCTGGGGAAACTTGTCCACCCGAACCAGAAGAAACTGGTTGCAAACAGTGGCGCCCCATACATGGAAGGAAAGAGACGTTCTTCCGGAGGTACCATCTTGGGAGCGTACTTAGGTATCTTGGCTTTGTACGTTGGTGCAAAATAGTAGATGTACTATGGTTCGGAAGCCAAAATGCTCAGATAAAGCAGGCGACAAGGAGAAGGAACTTACAGCAAAGCTACCTGCAGTCCCTCCGATGAATAGCGGCAAAAACATTAAACCTGACTCGCCGTTGTTCAGGTGGTGACCGATCGTGAAAACAATGGGATAAGCGGCAAAGAGGAGGTATAGACATCCGTATACAAACTGTTAGAAAAAAAAAACCTTCCTCGTTTAGATATACGTTGACCCGATGTACACATTCATATAACCTTTACTCACGCTGATGTACAAGGTGATAGCCAACAGCATGGGCTCAAGGGCCATAATCTTGAAAGGCCGAGCCAGGATTCGTTCGAGTCTCGCGGCTAAAGCGATATCCTTAGCCTCCAAGTCAGAGAACCATTGGCTGTCATTCGTTTCCTTCCGCTTTTGTGCAGCCTTCCTGGTTTGGATCGCGAGTCCGTACGTCTCCGGGATTGCAAACAGGATCAAGAAGAAGCAAAACGCAGCGAAGATGGCCAACACGCCGAACAACCACCTCCAACTGGCGCCACCGACGTCGATGTAACCGCTTACAACTGGACCGAGTGCTGGTCCGGCGCCAGGCGCCAACGCGAAGAACGCCATGGCTTTGCCCCTAGTATCCGCATCCCAGAGATCTGCTAGGACGGCTCCGGTGACTGTCATAGGAGAAGCAGCGAAAGTCCCCCCCAAGAACCGGAAAACGAGCAATTGCTCCTTCGTTTCGGCTACCGTACAGCCGACTTGAAATGCAGTATACCCGAAGAAGCCAGCGAGCAGAACTGGTCTCCGACCGTAATGTTCCGAGAGAGGTCCCCAGGCCAAAGGACCCACGCAATAACCGACCACGAAGAGGGAGATCGTAAGAATGGCAAGAATTCTACTGAGGCTGAAATGCTCGATGAGCTGATCCAAGACGCCTGCGGGGGCGGAGGAGGCGAAGGAAGCGTTGAACATCAGAAGACCCGACACCATCGTCAAGAACCACCGGTAGGGCCTCGACCAGTTCTAAGTAAAAGTGAGAGGTTGGTATTAGGTCACAATAAGGGGGGGAATGAGATTAGTAACAGTACCTTTGGGTTTTCCGGGTCGCCTGGTCCGTCCCATCGAACGAGGTATGAACTTTGTTCGACTGTTTCGCTCAGCTCGGGCTCCTCATGCGTGTCAGTTCCATCCTGTTTATCGTCATCAACGATCGACCTGTCGTCCGCAACGTTGGCATGACCTGGAGGGGGCGGTGGAGTTACAATGGTGTTCGCCCGAGAGAAAGGATCGATTGGTGCTGTCTTGCCCTTTTCCAGGTCAACAGCGTTTGGAGCTGCCTTTGGTCGTGAAGTCATGATCGTGGTTCTGCGTCTAGAAACGTTGGACAGGTGCGATTGCCATTTGCAGGGGCAAGACGAGAGAATGAAAGGTTTAAAAGTCGTTAGCAAGGACCAAGGACTTTTAGAGCTTCTCAACAATCGAGGGCGAATCCGGCCATTTCGGTAGTGTAATCATCTGGGGATGTCGGTCTGTCTGACGATGTCGTCGGCGGAGAGGGTCCCAACGAAAATGCCGTGGTATGAGGATTCGAAAATCTTGTGGAAGGAAGTCGAAGGAAGCCTTTAAACTAGTGATAGGCTCGATCTTGCTCAGGGTTCTACCATGTGAGGTACCGGCCAACACGATCTGTTTGGGGAGCGCCGGAGATCCTAATGCCGTGGCCGCGGCGACTTGCGTCTAGCTCCTGTCGATACGGTTTTCGCCTAATAACTCTGGAGGACAATCTGATCAACCAATCGCAAGTCATGGAAAACGGCTCCTCCGGTTCCCTTACATTTGCAATGATGGTCTCCCACTTCTCGGACAGGTGCCTGACGCACCTGTAGGCTGCAGGCATGTGACCGCATGACCGCTTGTGCCTCTAAGACAGAAACACGTTTGTCTTTTGAACGTTGGATTTCTGGAGGTCCTTCATGGAGAAGCACTCGAACGAGATTATGTTGTCATGTTTGACGCCCTGCCAGTGGGCCGACTTTGCGCATTCTGGACCTACCATAGGCATATGTATTACCCCCGAACATACTCACAATTGGTTTATATTCCAAAGAAAAATGCGACTTTTGAATCACATCGTTCCCTTGGTTAGAGATAGGCATTCATCCCCGACTCACTTCAGGCACGAAGCACAAATGGTGGTGTCACTGGCTTCAGGGGCACCTGAAAATAAACAATAATTACGTTTCTTATCCTTACCAAGTCCCTCTTCTACAGGCTGGGGGCGTTGATTTTACTGGAATGGCCCAGCGATGACTGTGAGAATGCTTCCGTTGGTGTAAAGGTCCTGGGTTCGAACTTCTTAGCACGATTGGTCGTACCATATGTTTGCGTGTCGTGATGTGCCGCCTTTGCCTAAGATTGCGGATGGCAGGATGCTGGCAATCGATGGGGTCGGTCTCTGCATTGGTGTCAGCAGATGGATAGTAAAATCCATGAAAATGCAGGTATGGTCGACAAGCCAATAATGCAAACCAGAATGGAGCAATCTTGGCAAGGAAGCACCTAGTTCACAAGAACAGAGCTGTTGTAATCCTAAAGCAAAGTCGATGGCTGTGTTATCAGCTGGAAGCATATTTGCAACAATGAATGATACAGATCACCCACAACCCCAGACGCTTCGGGTGCACCACTATCAATAAAATGATTGGCCAGGTACATTGGATCAAAGGTTAGGCAAATTTAAATGTTGCCAAACGGTCCTTTACCTGCTGTGTTAGAGAAGCTAGGGGTCGGTTCGAATGGCAGAGGGGTGGGGGTCAGCAAAGACAAATAGCGTCAACACGTAACGTCGGCGCAAGCGCTGATCGAAAAGGTCACCAGGCATGGGGATATCGAAGAAACCTTGGATTGTTAATTCTAATATCGTACCCCGGAATTTGGCACACTCAGAGCTCCCCAATTCGAACGAGGTGCTCTTTCGGCTCCACTCCCAAACCGAAGTTTCTTGTCGCTTATAATGCAACTCGACCTTCGCAAAAGAAATCGACCGTAACTTAGAATGCGAAGGTCGCCCCACTCCCCCAGCGCACATGATTGGGAGCGTTTGGACCATAGAAAGACGATATCGAATATAATGCTATGCCTTTCCGAGGACCTCTTGGTTGAACTCTCTGCCAATCAGGACTTCAACCGCACGATCGCCCCAGTAAAGAATTGCACCAGCACAGTCCTTTTGAGTAGGAAATCCCTAGCATTATGTACTATGATACAATATACATTCACATCGTAAGAGATGAACAAAGCTGTCGTTTGAGCGTGACATGAAACCCTAATCGAGCGTAGGGGCATATTTACTCGTTCGTCGAATCCATGGGCCGTAACGATAAAGGCCGAATGGTATCGGGATCATCAACAACGAGATGCACCCAAGAACGGTTGAAGCCCATCTTGGATTCAGTTTCTCGTACATGTTGGTTGCGAACAGAGGGAACCCAGCCCCGAAGACGCTACGAACAACGGTGCTTGAAGCTATCGCCGAAGCCGCAACAATAAGGTACGCATCTACCAGGTAGTTGAATAAGCCGAGCTGTGTTTTACTGTCAGCAAACCAGAGAGGCTCTCTCAAACAGGGAACGCGTTGAGAGAACTCACGAAAATGAGCACGATGCTGAATCCCATGACCAATCCGGCCATGAGCGGAGCCCAGAGGCTGATGCTTGGGAAACTTGTCCACCCGAACCAGAAGAAACTAATTGCGAACAGTGGTGCTGCGTACATGGAAGGCAAGAGGCGTTGTTCTGGGGGTACCATATTTGGAGCGTATTGAGGGATCTTGGCTTTGTACATTCGTGCGAAATAGTAGATGTACTAAGTTCGGAAAGACCATATCAATCAGGAAAAGCCGGATGATGTGAGAAGAGATGGAACCTACGGTGAAGCAACCAGCTGTGCCTCCTAAGAAAAGCGGTAGGAACGTCAAACCTGACTGGCCATTATTCAGGTGGTGACCGATCGTGAAAACGATAGGGTAAGCCTCAAAGAGGAGGTACATGCACCCGTACACAAACTGTCAGGAAAAAAAAAACCTTTTAGCCCCAAACCAACGTACCGCGCAAGTGCACATATCTACTACTCACGCTCATATACAAGGTAATGGCGAACAGCATGGGTTCGAGGGCCATAATCTTGAAAGGCCGAGCCAGGACTCGCTCGAGCCTCGCGACCAAAGCGATATCCTCGGCTTCCAATTCTGAGAACCACTGGTAATCATTCGTTTCCTTGCGCCTTCGTGCAGCCTTTTTTGTTTGGATGGCCGGTCCGTACGTTTCTGGGATCCCAAACAAGATCAAGAAGAAGCAAAGGCCAGCGAAAATGGCCAAGACGCCGAACAACCATCTCCAGCTGGCACCACCGACGTCGATGTAACCGCTTACAATTGGCCCGAGTGCCGGTCCGGCGAAAGGCGCCAATGTGAAGAACGCCATGGCTTTGCCCCGAGTATCCGCATCCCAGATATCCGCTAGGAGGGCTCCGGCGACGGTCATGGGCGAAGCAGCGAACGTTCCTCCCATCAATCGAAAAACGAGCACCTGCTCTTTCGTTTCAGCTACTGCGCAGCCGACTTGGAATGCGGTGTACCCAAAGAAGCCAGCGAGCAAAACTGGTCTTCGGCCATATTGTTCTGAGAGAGGTCCCCAGGCCAAAGGACCCACGCAGTAGCCGACTATGAAAAGGGAAATGGTAAGGATGGCGAGAATTCGGCTGAGGCTGAAACGCTCGATGAGTTGATCCAGGACGCCTGTGGGAGCAGATGAGGCGAAGGAGGCGTTCAGAACCAGAAGGCTCGACGCCATCGTCAAGAACCATCGGTACAGTCTCGACCAGTTCTACGTAAAAGTGCAGCGTTAGAAGTAGGCCAAAGAAAAAAAGAAAAAAAAAAGGGACGAGTAGTACCTTTGGGTTTTCCGGATCGTCAGGTCCATCCCACCGAACAAGGTATAGACTTTGTTCGACTTTTTCGCTCAGTTTTGGCTCTCCGGGTGCATCAACTTCGTTCTGCCCGTCATCATCAACAATTGTCTTATCGTCCGCAGCGCTGGCATGGCCCGAAGTGGGCGGTGGAGTTTCGAGGGTGTTCACCCGGGGGAAAGGATCTATTGGTGTTGGTTTGCCCTTTTCAAGATCGGCGTTGTTCAGAGTTGCGTTTGGTCGTGAAGTCATGATCGTTGGTCGTGCGTTTGGACGGGTGTGAGGGGTGTCCGCGAGGGCAGGGCATGAGGATTGAGTGTATTAAATAGTGTTCCCAACCATCAAGGACTGCAGGGCTTCTCGAGAGTCAAGTGGGCGTGTCCGGTCATTTCGGTTCGGCATCATCTGAGATACCGGCCGGTGTGAAGATGCCGGCAGTGGAGGAAATTCAAACGGAGAACATCAAGGTATAAGTATTTAGAATATCTCGCCAAAGGATGTCTTTGACTGTCCTCACCTTCCGCCCAGTCTCGCTCAGGGTTCGGCGATGCCAGGTACCGGCTTGATCTCATGCCGGTTCGCACGCTCTGATTAGGCAACCCGGAGAAATACCGGCAATGATTACCAAGACAAAGGGACTCTGCTCACTCTCAATCCCTGTACGAAGGCAGCAGTATAAGTATTCTGCAAGTCCTGGATTCAGGCATGGTTTACTACCCAGTTGGTCAAGTCGCCTAATCTCTACCTCAGACATCTTCCGGCGCAGCAGCATGTAATAAGATGGTCGTCGTGCCGTGCAATCCCATCCGACTATGCTCAAGAACCCGTCGCCCACCCTGAGTTCTCGGTTAGGGTATCGAAGGAATGTTGAATTGTTGCTTTCTTATCGTATTCCGGGGGGATTGGCGCGTTCAGAGCTCCCCAATCTGAACGCGTTGTGGCGTGTCCACGGTAACCTCTCGGCGAGATCCAAACTGCCGCTTATCAATAAGTTCCCATGAATCATAGGTTCGTTAAAAATAGCAAAGTCCCTTAGTCAGTGGGCATCAACGAAGAGTGTGCCACCTGCTGCTGGAGCCACGGTCTCAGTAATTGTTGGAGCTCTTTGGGTCGATATGCTACTCATGTTGGCATAAGCGGCCGCCGGCATGGAAAAGAACCCCCTCCCTCCTTTCTCATTACCCACCACCATCTCGACCTCCACCATCCCAAATTCCACATAAAGCGAGGCCTAATTCTTTCGGATGACTGTTGCAACTCCTCTCTCTGGCAACCCTGCCTATCCCTCCTTGAATTCGTCCGTAGCACCTCATGGCCGACACACCTGATCTCGAAAAACAGCAGCGCAATATCGAAGAACCCCCTCGGACGTCTTCGAGCTTCCGATCACCCCCCATGACGTCAGAGGGATCCGAATACCCCAGAGACAGCGTTGCAGACGACCAAACTTACGTTGACTCGCCTGGTTCAAGGGACGAGGTCGACGCGCCCGGAGAACCACAATTAGATGAAAAGACAGAAAATAGCGAATACCTTGTTAAGTGGGATGGACCAGACGATCCCGAAAATCCAAAGGTTCGTGGCCCTCTCCTCCGTTCCCACATCAACACTGGTTGGAACTAACCCTTGTCATGTCAGAACTGGTCAAGGGCGTTCCGATGGTACCTCACAATGGCATCAGGACTCCTCATCCTAAACGCAACTTTCGCGTCCTCTTCCCCCTCGGGCGTCCTCCAGCAACTCATCGAAGAATTCCATCTCGGACACGAACTCGCCGTGCTCACTATCAGTCTCTTCGTAGTTGGCTACTGCTGTGGTCCACTCATTTGGGGACCACTCTCTGAGCAATACGGCCGCAAGCCGATCCTCCTGGTCGCCTTCTTTATTTATACCACTTTCCAAGTCGGATCGGCTTTGGCGAAAACAACCGCTCAGGTCCTCATCTTCCGGTTCCTGGGTGGCACCTTTGCTGCCGCTCCCTTGACCGCATCTGGAGCGATCCTCGCTGACATCTGGGATGCAGACGTCAGAGGGAAGGCCCTGGCTTTCTTCACCCTCGCGCCTTTCGCCGGTCCAGCCTTAGGACCCGTCGTTAGCGGGTACATATCCGTCGGAGGAGCAAGCTGGCGATGGTTGTTCTGGGTCCTCACTATGTTTGCGGGATTCTGCTTCTTCGTCGTCCTTTTCACCATGCCTGAAACCTACGCTCCCGTCATTCACAAGAGGAAAGCCATCAGGAAACGGAAGGAAACTGGAAACGACAAGTACTTCTCCGAGTTAGAAGCGGAGGATCTGCATTGGAGGCAACGCCTGGAGAAAGTGCTTGCTAGACCTTTTAAGATGCTTGTTCAGGAGCCTATGCTAATGGCGATAACAATTTACATGAGTGTAAGTCCAGGATCTACATGAGAAACCTTTTCACCTAACTTTCCTCTATCGTAGTTCGTCTATGGGTGCATCTATCTCTTATTTGAGTCCTACCCGATCGTCTTCACGGAAGGACATCACCTCAATGCTGGTGAATCTGGCTTGATGTTCCTACCGATCTTCCTGGGTGGTATGCTTGGCGTGGTCATTGTGAGTCTGCCCTCCTAATGATCCATCGACCTTTTAACGAACTTCATCTTGATGTAGTACATTCTCTATTTCAATCCAAGATACGAGAAACTCATTCCCCAACACGCCCCTCGGATGGTGCCTCCAGAGCAAAGACTCAAGCCCGCTTTCCTTGGTGCTCCCATGTTTGTAATTGTCTTCTTTTGGTTCGGATGGACAAGCTATCCCAGGATTAGCTTGTGGGCTCCCATGACAAGTGGGCTCTTCATGGGATGCAGTGTCATCTTTATTTTCGTGAGTGCTAGGCAGAGCGCGCTGAGAGATTCGCATCTCGCTGACCAAAACATTCCTGGCAGCTTGCTCTGTTCAATTACATCATCGACGCGTACCTGATGGTATCCGCGTCCGCTCTTGCTTCGAATACGGTCGTGCGAAGCGCCTTTGGAGCTGGCTTCCCTCTCTTCGCGACGCAGATGTACAACAAGCTGAACCCAAGATGGGCGTCGACATTGCTTGGGTTCATAGCGCTACTCATGGTCCCCATCCCATTCGTGTTATTCAAGTTTGGACCGAAGATCAGAAAGACCAGCAAGTATGCACCTACATTCAATTGATCAAAACGCTTGCACCTGTCCCACTAGTCAACGATGCACTTAGTGTAGATCGATAGAATTATGCATTCCCGATATCAACTGTATTATTAGTATACGCCTCTCTACCTTCTGCTTATATTGTCTTTGTAGCAATGTATCAAGTAACTGGATCTTACATCAGGTCAGGTCCAAAGATGCACTTGCCATGATCGAGAAAACAGAGTTCGGACGGGATGCCCAGAATAATGATTAGCTGATACCCAAAACCTAAAAACAAAATCAGAACGCGACAGCTTCCATTCCACCCCACTCCACCACTCGGAACAAGCTTGGATCCTTTTGTTTTTCAATGTCGATCCCAACTACATCACGCCAGAAGGATGGGTCTTTCACCGCACGATCAGAAGCCTGACTCCACTCGTCGAGCTGCGAGGCCATGACGGGTTGGAATAACATGAAGATACGCGCGACCACGTCTGGCTTTGGTTCGACTTCCAATGGTGCAACCTCCTCAAAGCCAATTTGTGGGATAAATCGGAGGGCGACATACGTATGTTTCATGAAACAGGGGAGCCAATAACTGTTCATAAGCGAGGGAAAGAAAGATGAATCAGGTCTTGCCTCGGAATTTAACCGAGCGTAGCTGGGTCTTACGTTATGAAGGAAGTGACAGCTTCGGTGTGCAACCCCATGGCACGGAGTGCCCTGTCGAGATAGGACGCGCTTTCCTCGACGAAAAGAAGAACCGAGTTTTCAGGGTGGCAAACACTGTTTAACGGGGAGAATGCGGAAGGGGTCCGAGGAGATCCGAAACGAGACCACGTTGGACTGGGTCTGAGAAGAAGTTTCGGTGATTCAGTCGTCGTTGAACCGATAATCTGGTCCTATAAACTCACTTGGCTTCCCAGAATAAGTAAGCTACCTTGGTGTTAGATTCTTTGTCCCACAAATCCCCGTTTGGCTCCGCATCCACCGTCCAGGAAACCGAATGATGGGGCCTGCCGTCGATGGAAGTTCCTTTCCAACTCTCCTCTATGGGAGCAGCAGGATAGAGAACGTCGAACTCCCACTCAGGTGTCAATGACAGATTGACCTTGGCTTCCATGGGCTCGGGAGGGAAGAGGTAAATGACTGGCTTGCGAACTCTTCGTATCCGGTGGTCGGTGATGATGGTTCCTTGTCGCAGCTGCAGAGATATTGCCGTATCGTCCATGCCAATCTGCTCCTCTCCACCGACATAAAGCGACATGTCGGGATCCAAGCTAAAGATCCTGACTATAGCTTCATGCAGGGGTTCCGATCTAAGAACGGAAAAGTTTTGCGTGGCGTCGCCTTCGGTGTCGACGCTGAGATACCGAAGTGATACGTAGTCGTTTCGTGTTTGAGATCGAGGGGATGAAGGAACGGACGACGATTTGGAGGCTGAGCTCATAACGGTGTTTCGGCGCGAGGCTCGGACGCTGCTGCTTCTGCTGGGACTTCCATTGAACTGATTTGGGATGGGGAAGGGCATATCCAGAGCAGTCAAGGCAACCGATGAACCGACGTCCATCCCCAAGTCGTGAGGATTTTGCTTGCCTTCTACCCTCCGCCCGCGCCAGTAGAAGAGCAGTTGCTCTGGCGGGACGTTTCGGGCACCAGCGAAGTGCGTAAATAAGCCGGTGAGCTCTACGGTCGGATTGACCGAGTATGCTTTTTGGAAGTGACCATGCTTGATGGTGACGGTGATAGGTTGGACTGGTTGGGTAGGTTGCGTATCGTGTAAACTTGGATGGGTGTCGGAAAGTGGGCTGTTCAGCGGGATTGGTTGGGACGCAGTGCGACGATGTCTGCTTGGCCCACTCCGGTTTGACCCTCCTGGCGAGTTGAGTGGCTCTACGCGGAGGGAGGCAATCGTGGGAGCAATGTCCTCCCAAATGTCCCGATCAAGGACTATGTCTTGTCGTTCTCCCCCCGGTGCCTCCAACCTTGCTGAGAACGCCACTTGCTCGGGGTCCGCACCTGGGAAGAAAGCGCGCACCATATAGCGAGCTTCCTGCAAAGAACAATACAGAGTTCAGCCTGTGGCGGCTCAGTTCAAGAAAAATTATGGTCTTTTTACCTCATACGTCATTGGGCGGGGAACTTTGGCATATGTTTTCTCGAAGGCCACGAGGATATCGGTCTCGCTACCTACGACGTGCATTTGTGCCATGGCGAACGTTTGAGAGGGGGGTATTTGTTCGTCGAGAGTGGGTGGGAAGCAGAGATAGTAGCGGTTTGCGTGGAGTTTCTGAAAGTTTCCACAGTGGCCATGTGTTGAACTTGCGGTGTGTCCAAGTCAATTCGCGAGGTAAGAGGGACGTGAAGAGTACGGGATTCGCCGCTTATTTGTCATTGTGAGTGAAGTACGTACATGGACGTGGGAATGGTGTCAGTGACAAATCCACGTTCTCCATGCGTCTGTGCTCCCGCCTGTGACCGAAAGTCTGATCTTAAAGTTCTTGCAATTCTTCCAGATACAAGGACTGGCGATCTGGTGGCGACGATTCTCGCCATGCTCGCCAACGCAGGAGGTGCAACTCAATAGCACTTTGGCTGTTCAGAACACATGGCCAGCCCAAGATTCGCCTCACCCCCGCCGCATCCCTAGGCACCCGTTATGCAGCCTCAGCTGATACTTAAATTGTCACATCACCTGTGCATACTCATTTGCTTGCGAAATGGGGAAGTGCCCTCGAAACGAGCTGCTCCTTTTACCTACGTCGGACGATGCACACCCAGCAATAAAGCCTTGTAGATACGCACAGCTTCGCTGTGGTGAAACAGGTCACAATTCCGGGGAGCTCTTTTAGGTCCGTGATGCCCAACGATTGGGTCATAGCGATGCTTTGCATGTGGCTAAGAGTACCACCCACAACGATCTTTCACCCAGCCCTGAGATTGACGACTCCTAAAAGCGGTGGTTTCCGGATCCCCAGTTCCCATACACAACTCTATGATTATCGAGCTGCAAAGTCCAGCGATGTGAACTTGGTTAATCGGGATATATCTGCTTGACTTCAGTCACTTTGCAGTCTCTGGAGGTTCTTCATGGGCACCTAGGTTAGCTTCTCATCTCTTGCCCTCCGAGTTCCCCATTCAGTCGGATCAGCCTCTGTGTGTCTTATGGGGAAAGCCAACGTAGATCGGAGGCAGCTTGCTCTGTCCCTACTCATGACTATCGTCCCCAGCCCACGTTCATCACTTCACGAAAAGGCCGCCAGGGGTAGAACGCCAGTCTCAAACTGATCATCCGACCAGAAAGTCGATATAGGGTAATCTAATATGTGGCTGGGGCTGCTTTGGCTGAGAGGTCTCCTCGTGTTCAGTGCCGCAGTTCAAGTGAAGATTCTGTACTTGACGAGGCTAGTGCGCTGTGGAAAATCCCCGTTGAAGCAAGAAAGAAAAATCTCGAGACCGAAGTCGACTGTGAGGACGTTGCCTCCCCAATGGAGATCTTGCGGTTCGGATGACGCTCCGAATATGAACAGCGGGAACGTCCGAGTCGTCCAGTTTTCCCTCGCACAACGGGCCGTCAACCTTTGTACCTCCGTGGGTGTTTAGGGACTAACCCCTTTCGTGACGCGGAACATCTCTTTTGTGCTCCGTTTTTTTTTTTACAGCTGTGGTTGTCCATTTCGCTCTTGTACACTTCCGCCTAATTGGGTTTCAGGCGGGGGGGCTTACGTTTGATATACTTTTCTCCCGCGCGCCAGACCTGGAACAAAAGCCTCTAAATACAGCGGAGGGTTCCATCGTCGCATAATGAGAGGAGGGCATCCTGAAGATCTTTTTCGCAATCATCAAGAAGGTCCTCAATTCGAACTTCACCGAGACATGCCCGGCTATCCGGCGGTCGTTTTCGAATTTCTTCAATTCAATTGGAGCGGGTGTCTACAAGCCGAAAATGACATGAAGTCCTAGTGCTAGATAGGTAGCTGCATGATTCGGGTAGGAAGCACCGAGTAGAAGGGTAGGGAAGTCATTAGATGAAGGTTTATCATAATGGTGTCTGGGGGCAGAGAAGGGAAGTTTGGGGCGGATCACGGCCAAAGTGGAAAATTGGTTGGCTGGACAACAAAGGCGCCAGAAGACGGAGAAAAAAAGATACAAGTCCGAGAGGAGGCCTCAGCGACAGAAGAAAGAAGGGGAAAAAATTCATGTACATGGAGGGATTGGTGGGAGAAGTAATAGTCCGATTGCGAAGTTGTACGTGGGGGTTAAAGAGGATATGAGGATCGAGTCAAGAAAAGGTTATCGGACGGAAGCTACAGAGGGGAGAATGGAAGAAAAAACGTTGAAATGCAGAGAAGGGGAGAGAGTATGAGGGATAGGCTACAAGAAGGGTTTGGTGGATGGATGGGTTAATAGGTTCAAGATGGGGTGAGGGGTCGTGAAGAGGGGGGGAGTCGTGAGGGTTGTGTCGTGGCATGTGAAGTCGTGCGAGATGTGTTCAAGGTTTGGGTATTGTTAATGAGCGGAAAGAATGTGGGTGGGGACTCAGGCTTGGATCTGCGACGCGGAGTAAGCGATGATGGCCGTGGAGGTGCGCCAACTCGCGACGGCGAGGGTGCTTAAAAAGACCATGTAGACAACAGTCTCAAGGCCAACCAGAGCGATCGTCTCCGCGTCGATCCCGTACATGAGCCACCCGTTTAGAAAGGAAGAGGAACCACTTCCTCCAGCTGAGAGCCGGTCGAAGAAGTGGGGGTCGAATCCTGGCCTACGAAGACTTGCTGCTGCTGCCGACGTTCTGGGCAATGGGCCCCTTCTAGAAGGCGACGTCGGTGATGTTCTCCGGCGTCGATTGTTATTCTTGCTTACCGGGCGAAACTGGCCGGGCCGATTCGAAGGAGGGAAGATCGCCCGATAAACCATCGCTGCACCGGCTCCTAAGTCCCTCAACTGAGAAGTCAACGAAGCCGAATTGGTCGCTTGGTTTTCACGCCTCCTCCTCCATGCAAGGTCTTCAACATCGTCGTAGGTGTAGTTATGTTCGTCATCTTCATCGTCGTCCCACAACAGTTGGGTCTCTTCGTCCCACCACTCCGGATCGAACAGGCGACTCTTGTACTCCCGAGTAGCGTAAGCCAACGTTGATGCGACAGGCGACTTTTGAACTTCGGAGGCATCATCGGGAAGGACGTATTCGACCCCGACCAAACCTTCGGCGCGGACCCAGCTTATTCGGTCGAGGTGTCCGCACGAGGAGCGGAAGAGCAAGGCGGAAGTTTCGCGTTCGCGAGTTTCGATTTTCTCGAGGGAAGTCAAAACCGAAGTCGAAGCGGAAGGTTGGCTTGAGGAAGCGAGAACGGGTGCAGGTTGAACGGCCGGAGCATTGCTTTGCATCGCGTTGGCGTCTTCGGCAGCTGACTTCATGTTCAGAGCTAGCGCGTACTTTTCATCCTTCGAGTGCAACGTGCCGGGCAGGTGCAACTCCCTCAACGCAGGGAACTGGGCTAGAGCTGGAACCAAATCCTATAGATAATAAGATATCCAAGAAGTTAACAAACAGAGCGAATCACGAATAAATCGACGAGGAATAAAAGAGGACGAAAGAGAAGCCGAAGGCGAAGACGAAAAGGGAAGCGGTTAAACAGAAATAAGTACAGGTTGCGGGTGCGACCGGGAAAACGAAGATGATACAAGCATGGTAACGGTGGTGGCTGAAGAAGGAAGAGGTTGGAGGGGAGAAGGGGAAGACGATAGTGGAAGGTGGTGAACGGAGGTTGGGCTCACCTTCCAGTCGAATCCCTTCTCGCCAACAACGCGCAGACCCATTCCTCCGTCGGCATAATCGAAGCTCCTGGTTTGGAAGCCGAGCCATTCGAGGTTTGGGCAAGCCTGGCCGATGAGGCCTAGTAAGCGCGCTCGTTCGCGTTGGATCAGTTGCGTCGAGTCGGCTTCGGTTGAGCTTGGAGCGGGTTGTGTAGGTGTGGCGGTGGTGGCAGCATTGGCGCCGTTGACGTTAGCGCCCGGCTTGGAACCTGCAGGCGCCGCAGCGAGTTCCCAAACCCACATCTCCAATTGACGAAGGTTTGGTACGAGCGGCAATGAATGGATGATTCTGCCGCAATCGACCGCGTTAAAACCTTCAGGAATCCTCAGCCTCAGCGATATCAGGTTAGGGGTCAAGGCCAAAAACGGCTGGATGTCCGCGGTTCCATCGAGGTTCAAGTTCCTCAATTCGGGGAAACAGAGGCCGGTGGCGGTGGGAAGGTGCGCATCCGATCCGGCCGGGTTGGCGTTAGCGAGGACGAAAGACTCCATGGCGGCTACGACGTCCCCGGCGAAGGGGATCCCTGCCATACCCGGCCGAGGGAACTGGCTCC
This sequence comes from Tulasnella sp. 417, assembly GCA_019633465.1. Taxonomy (NCBI): domain Eukaryota; kingdom Fungi; phylum Basidiomycota; class Agaricomycetes; order Cantharellales; family Tulasnellaceae; genus Tulasnella; species Tulasnella sp. 417. Next base: position 28,858 of record WSTY01000058.1, read on the forward strand.
AAGCGCTGCCAGACGACGTCGGCCTGGAGTGCATGACGAAACGGAATGTTCGCAGTGTTGGAGCGGTGCGGACTAGGATCGAGGCTAAAGCATAGACAGGGTCGGACGTGGAGCGAATGCGTGCGTGCTGATGATTCGTCGTCGCGACGGGGCCTGAACTCGTGGATTGTAACCGCTTCGGGCTAGTCGAGGGCGACACCGGTGAGTTAAAAGCTTGGTTGCTTTTAGCTGCTGTTGCTGCAGCCGAAGTTGAAGACCGGCTTGCTTTGTGATCGAGCGACCATATCCACGTCTCGTAAAAATCCAAGTCGAGCTGAACCGTAAAAGTTCGGACTAGGCCGAGAATGTGATCCGGCGCCCTCGATAAGGCTGTCAATCTAAGCGGAGTTGAGACGCGTGGAGAAGCCACCGAAACAAGCACCCCCGCGTGGTAGAAAAAGATAATAAAGGCAGAAAGGGGAAGGAGAAAGGTGCCTCATATTAGCGTCTGTTTCTGGCAAGTCACCGGCACCGATGGTCCCATCCCCTCGTGCCAGCTGGCAATCGGGTGGGAGGCAGTGGCAGAAGAAACTCACCTTGTCGAGCAATGTACATTGACATCGGCGAAGAGGATGGGCAAGAGAACCTGCCTGAGCGACTTGCTCACTGTCGCTAGCGCCGTCAAATCGGACTTGGCTAGCGTTGCGGTGTGGTCGGCGGAATCTCTTCGTGGCTCGTATCGCTTGGGCACGAAGAGAGCGATGTAGAGGATGAGCTCTGGTGGGAGATGCATGAAAGGGGAGTGTTCTTGATTCGTGTCGCAAGAGCAGTCGGAGCACCGGCTTTTATGAGAGGTCGGGCGATGTGGCGTCCACGGGGACCGGCTAAGCGCCGACGGTATTGCGGATTCCCGGAAGTAGCTCTGAACAAAGCCTAATACGTCGAACATTGGTGGCTGGACTTGATTTATTGCGTGAAGGGTTGGAGGTGGGAGAAGTATTGAGGGACGGTGGGTCGTTCGCGCAGGAGAGGGTGAGGTTTTATCGTGAGCGAGGCTGGACGGATGGGAATTGCCTCGACTGGGTTATAGTGGACAGGAACGGCACGAATGTGGACGTCTGCGTAGAATTCGGTATGGTTTCGTTTTTATAGGGGGTAAGATTTGGGAGAGATGGGGAAATCGTCACGAGGAGATGCGTGAAAAGAGCATGCAAGGAAGCCGACAGTAAGATTCGTGGAAAAGCGAGTGCAGTGGGAAGAAAACGAGGACAGGCAGGGAAGAGGGGGGGGACGGGAGGATGGATCGACCGAGGAGACATGGATGCAGTCCGGCCCTATGACTTTATAGACGTGGCCGTCGGGAACTACACCCTTAGGGAAATATGGAATTAGGCTTGCCATGGTTGTCGCTGGATTTTCATCTGCGGTGTCTGGGGCGGGAAAAGAGGCGCATCCGTTCGTCGGGGGGTTATTGGGCGTCAAAACAACCGGGACCCTGGTATATCTCACCGGCGAGCCCCGTTCAATCCGCGCCCGCCTAACGAATAACCTGGCACGAAAAATTCGATCCGCCAATCACATCTCGGGACCGGAGGAGGAGCAACTCGCGAGGGACAGGCCGTCAGGACGCAGTCACTTGATATTGGTCGAGGGTTGCGATGGTGTACCCCAGGCGGATTTCCGTTGAAAGCTCACACACAGGCCTCGCGCTCCCCAATCAACTCGTCTCGTTCGCGAACAGAGAAAAAATGACGACGTACAGATAATATGTCGGCGGGGGGTGGCGCGGCATTGCACATGGAAGCGGCTAGAGATCGAGAGACTTCCGGGACCGTCTTGCTGGCAAAAGATTCTCACGAATTTCTTTTTCTTTTCCTTCTTCTGGCCTCATTGCCACCAACAGGCTTTTTCGGTCAGACCCCCGGAGATCTCCGTTCGCATTCCACGTGGAGTCGCCCCCGCGTCACGTCACAGTCACTCGTCTCGTCCGCACCTCCCGAGACACGACGCCTCCGTACCGCCTTGTCACCAGTAGTGACACCGTCGGTAGCAGTCATTCCCGGGACAGGTGACGAGCAACTTGCGATATTTCACAGTAGCTAAGGCAATGACTCACGGTCTACGGTGACCGCCCCACGGTTTTCGCGAGCTAACCCTGTCCAGGAAGGTCGAAAATTCGCCTCCGCCCTTCAGCCCTGCCCGAACATTGAGCGCTCCGACCCACAATATTTCCCCTTTCTGGGCCTCCAAGAAGCCGACGTAAGTCTCCGATCACATCTTTTGGCGGTTATTCCTCTCGTCATCATCACTTTCATGGGGGGCTGTAAAAAAAGTCTCGCCCAAAAATGGTCACAACATGTGCAACGTCTTTGCGCGGTCTCGCCTTGTTCTCTTGACACGGCTGTGTTCCCCGGTGGGTTCTCATCATCATTTTTCAACGCGGGAGAAGTCTCTTTTTTGCTTGTCTTTCATAAATGACGAGAGAGAGTCGTGTGTGGAACAATACATTTTAAACGAGCACACCCGTCACAGCGGAACCCCAGACCTCATGCACATTGTTCTCCGTCTTTCTCGCAGCGACTCAGGAACCCCACACACAGCAGATTTCGTGCGAGCATATCTCCCACTCTAAATGCAAAAAATACTCCGTTCGAGGATTCTCTTCCTCGGACGGTGCCCCGAGAGGATGGAGCCGTGCGTGCGGGTCTAACATTGTATTGCATTTTTGAAATATGGGGGAGGAGAACACGCACGTCGAAGACGAGAGAAGGAAGGGGAGGAGAAATTACACTAAACTTCTGCTATTGAGATCCGCCTCATTCCGCATCTTCTCCGACGAACTGGTCAAACCAGCGGAACACCTCATAGTGCCATTTGTAACTGTGGGAGAGGCAAGCAAAAACTCGTCAGAAATTGGTAAAAGGGCCGGAGACGGAAGGGTGCAAACCTATTGGCCGGCTTGAGGACCCAATGATTTTCGTCTGGGAAGAGAACAAGGCGACTTGGGACCCCACGCCTAATTGCAAAACGGAAACGGGATAAGATTAGCGTTCGAAAAAATCTCGACCATGCTCGATAACGGGGGCACCCCAAAATATACGTACTGCTGCAAGGCGTTGAATGCGGCTAGACCTTCCGTCTCGGCTAGCCGATAGTCTTTACCGCCATGAACAATCAACTGAGGAGTAGACCACTTGTCGACATGCTGCGACGGGTTGAACCTGCATTGGGAAGAGCCAAAAAGTCAGATCGAAGCCACTCATGCAATAACCCCTATCGCAAACAAGTCGGTGCCGCCAGATGGCACACAGCAGAACAATCCCCGTAAGGGGCGGTCACTGGAAAAGGAAAAGGTCGGGTGGCAGGGTTGCCGGCGGCAAGGTGCACAAAGAAGCCAAGCCTCAGGCTCGGTACCGACGGACGTGACGAAGCCGACGGGGAAGAACAATCTCCATGGCACAACGGGGGACTTACTTTTCACCAGTTTCCTTGGCTTTCTTAGACCAGGGCAGCCCTCCAAAGTCATGATCCCAAAAGTAGCTAGCAAACATCAAACGCACAAAGGTGAGTTTAGCCGCTTTCTTTCAAAAGCCCGATTGTGCAAGAAAACCAAGCTTTTCCCAAACTTACAGCTCGTCCGTCGTATACCCGCCGTTCCTAGTATCAAAAATCTGGAAAGATGGGAAAGGGTGAGAAACGATGCGGTCAGCGAATCAGCAAGCCTCCCGACGGGAAATTCACATGAGGGTAAAGGAGGAGAGGATCCGGCAACTGGAAAGCCGAGGTGAGATCATACGTACACCATCGTGACAGAATAATGCTTTAAATCCAAATCCATATTCGGGGTGTCCTTGGATCCAGCTTGGAGAGCGATAACGGGAAAGATAACCGAGGGAGGCGGTCCAAAGAATGAAGGAGGCACGGCACAAAAGGAACAGGTGGAGGACGTCAGCAATAGGTACTCCTGTGTACAACCTTCCCACCAGCAGGGGGTGGCAGGAAAAGAGGGAAATGTGCACCACGACACCGAAACTTACTTTATTGCGAACCCTCCCCACGAAGCTCCAGCCGCGACCGTTCTATGCTCATCGATCTAGCCGCACCAGGCACGCCATCCGAGGACCGATTAGCAGGGCAAAAGGGGCACATGAGACAACGAGGGGGTAACGAAGATCGTCAGTTTCCATGTCCGATATATCGAAATGGAGGTAAGGAACGCCACCCTTGGCCCGATGGCAACTTTCAGACGTAATGGCTGACGAAAGAAGGGTGCGCCGAACTTACCGGATAGTGCTTCAACGCATACTTCCATCCGTGAAGTAGATCGACGAATGGCTTTCCTCCCCAGTCTTTCGTAATAGCATCCGTAAAGTCTGGAAATAAATGAAAACCGTCGGAAATACACAGAATCGCCGACGTCAGTGGTCATGCTGATAAACGGAGCATAAAAGGACATGAGGCCTGCAGGACCACTTACCCTGTCCGAAGCCGGTGCTGCCAGTTGGGTTGACAGCAATGACGAAGTAACCTTGCTGGGCGAAAACGTTGGGATTCCATCGTGTGCTCCACCCATCCTCCCAGGCGCCTTGTGGACCACCATGAATCAAGAAGACAGCAGGCCATTTCTTCTCTTTCTTATCGTGCTTCTTGCTTGTCCCCTCAGCGTCATTTGCCACATCGCCGGAACTGCCGTAGCCATGAGGTTTGAACACCCAACCTTGTACGTCTCGACCCTTTTCAGCTCCTTTGAACCAGAACTGTTCACCGTGGTCCAACGACTTCCCCTTCAATTCCGTCACCCCGAACTGAGTGATCCGCTCAACTCGAGTGAAGTCGACATGACCGTCAGCTTTGGAGACACCGGACGCCAAGTAGACGTTGTTGGGACCGGCATAGCTGCTCCGGCCAAAGACGAGCTTGCCGTTGTGCAATGCTTGCAAGCCGTGGACGCTGCCCGAGTGAGTGATGGCTCTGGGCGTGGGGAACTTGGGCTGCTTGGGCTTGCTGACGGTCTCGGAAGTAACGAAATCGGGGATGGTGAATGAGAAGACTTTGACGTATGCGTGTTCCGACGCAGTGACGAATATGGTTGGATTCGAGTCGTCCCCATCGTTGGCGAACTGGAAACAGTCGGCAGGTGAATCCCAAGGGAACTCGTCCGATGAACCAACCGACTTACTTCAATGCTCTGGACTGATCGGTCCCAGTCTTGCGTCAAGTACCATCGCTTGTTGGTCTTCAGGTCATAGAGAACAAGAACAGCACGATCGCTCTCGTAGCCATCCTGGGCCATCTCAGCCCAAGAAACCCATCGGCCATCGGGTGAGAAGACCGGTGAGTGGGTAGCTCCCTGGTGACCAGTGGTCAATTCTCTAGGTACAAGACCACCTTTGAGAGGAACAACGTAGACCTGTAGAGTCAACGGTTAACGGAGAATCGCGGTCGCGGTGGGAGCAAGCGTGAACAACGCACGTTCTGGCGAGTATGGGTGGCTCCGGAGACGCTCGGGTCTTTTGCCGTGTAGACGATATGTTCCCGTGAGACGTCAAAATCGTCAGTGCCTCCAAATGGCTCGACGGGAGTGTACTGCGGAGGGGCGTGATAGATATATCGCGTTAGGTCGAGAAGGAGCCCTCGGCTGGATGGGTACTCACATGTTCCGTGTGTTCCAGAACCTTGAAATAGTCGGTTCCAAGTGTCCACGTACCGCCCAGGTCGTCATTCTTCCAGTTGAGCTCGACGGAGAAGAGACGAGACTTCTTGTCGCTGACATACCGGTCCCAATGGCGAACGAACAACTCGTCGTAGACCAAGGCACTATTTCCTCTATTCTCCCATTTTTCGTCCTGCTCCTTGACAGTGTTCAAGTCGTAGTCTGGGTAGACGTTGGCCGAAAAGACCAAAATGTGCTGCAAGTCGTCCTTCTGGTCGGGGCTTGCGTGGACCTTCTTGCTCCCAGTGAACTTGAAGTTGGTCGGACCGGACCCCGCTGGGAAGCTGCCTACGAAGTACGGAGCCCTCGGGAGCCGGACGAAGGAAGAAGAATCGGAGGCAAAGGCCGTCGCGTTGTAATCCAACGTGACCGCGAATACGTTCTCGTTGACCACATGGGCCAACGTGCGGGAGTCGAGCCAGAAAGCTTCGCCGCCGTTAATGAGGGGGAACTCGATGGGGCTGACGGTAGAGTCAAGCGGCGATATGTATATGGTCTTGTTGGTCCTAGAGAACGTGCGGATATGTGCACTGCGTCAAACCTTTGCAACTCCGACAATCGAGAGAACACCTACTTTTTCGTCTCAAACGAGTATTGGGAGACCGGAACGATGATAAGGTCCCCGTCAGGATTCGCAACACCTTGGCCCGGTCGGGGCATCGACAGCAAGTCCTTTGGCGAGAGCACATCCGCGGATGATTTCAGTTCGAACTGGGTGCTCCCCGCTCGCTGGATTGCTGGTTTCGTGCCGTCGCTGAGAGCCATTTGGGTGGTAGCTTGCGCGTTGGAGGCTAAAAGGATGTTGAGTAATAAAGCCAACATCCTTGCAAAAGCGTGGTCCAAGATGATGGGTGTGTTTGCAACGCCCCCGCGATGAC
>WSTY01000059.1:0-29536 GCA_019633465.1 Tulasnella sp. 417
TTTTTCTTTTGACAACGCATTTGAGAGCTCTCAACTGCGTGTGGTGTGTCCGGAGCTATGATTTTTTTATTCCAGAGGGGAAAAAGTCGACGCGCGAGTTTGTCGGGGTTTGTTTGGACTAGCTTTTTGAAAACAGCTGTAATACACGGTGTGAACAAAGCGAAAAAGAGCAGAGAAAACCAGTGGGAGGAGGAAATGAGGAAAGCAAGATATACATCATCCCCAAAAGCGAGGCAGACATGTTTCTTAACCGGTGCGGCGCTTGAATCGTGTGGCTTTGCTCACGCCATCAACGGAGCTCCCAAACGCCCGGGCGGCTCCCTCAAGAGGAAATTCTGGGTCCTCCCACATACCCTATCGAAACCGTCATGGAGCACTGGTAGAATGAGGGACAAGATATAATTGCGTTATAAGATATTTAAAGAACTCCGGAAAGGGGAGTGAACCGAGAAGAACCCGATATCGTGGTGGAATCATTTCTGCGGGTCTACTACATACTGGTGGTTTGCCTGAGTGAGACGAGCAATACACGTTATGGATAATTGTCAAGTAAGCCAAAACCGTCGAGAGTGTGACTCTGATGCCTGGGATTGAAACCAAAACCAATACATAAAGTATGAGAAAGCCATATTGGGGGAGATATGCTCCTTAAATTGCAGCTAAAAATAACCTTGTACGGGTATTCCACCCGTATCAAATAACCCACGCCAGACTCAAGTACGAGGCTAAGATGGATTTGAACCGGCTGGACCTTTATGGTGGCCTTTAGAGCTCCATATCTGTGGCGTCTTTCTCACGCCCTCTTACGAAATCAACTTGCACAAACCAACTTTGAATTGCCAGCGATCTCTGCAAGCGCTGCCCACCACAAGTTATAACCCAATCAGAGTAAAAATTCAGATGATAATTTTCAGAAGAAATGGTCGGTCATTTGGGAGCTCCTTCACGATCCTGTCATTCGATCTGATGATATGACAGGAACGAGAACCGCAGCAGTAACAACAACCGCAGCCCCAACGTTCCGACTCCAAGATCTCCCCGTGGAATTGCTCATCGAAATACTGTTCTATGCATTACCGATAGACTGGAGTGCAGGGGACCTGCAACTTCTTGCATCCGTCTGCAAGCACTGGCGCAATACCATCCTCAGCACAACCCGGTTCTGGCGGGTGATTGATAGTCGGCACCGAGAGCCCTCCTGGTCTCAAGTCCTGAGACGAAATAAGGCAGGATTATTGGATGTCCGGATACGGGGTAGGGAAGTCCTCTGGAACGATCACAGGTCTATATCTCAACTCATCGAGTTCATCACGCCGGAACTACGGAGGATTCGTTCTGTCGATTTCGACGCATATAGTGACCAACCATATTTTAAATAATTCCTTGAAACCTTCTCCCTGCCATCCATAGATGAGCTCACTGTGGTGACGCGACCCTCCGTTTCGATACCAATTCAGCTTGGGGATGGGATCCCTCTCCGTTATCTTCACCTCTCGGGCGTTACTATCCCTTGGAATACGCCGAGACTCAGTGGATTGAAGGTCCTATCACTACGGGACCTCGGTTACAACTTTCCAACCTCCACACAGCTCTATCGGATTTTATTATCGGCGCGTTCGCTCGAGCGCCTCTCCCTGTTCTCCTGGAAACCCGGCTCCGATACCGAGGATCCAGACCACCAAGAGATTGCGCCGATCAAATTACCTCTGCTCAAGAGCGTTGGGATCCATCGCATTCCGGAGTACATGAACGCTCGGCTCCTGTCAATGCTGGACAACCCGGACCTGGAAGATATCATTTGGACAGACGTGCAAGGGCCGGAATCGGGATACACTTTGCTGAGATGGAGTTCCAGGGGCATCAAAATGTGCCCAGAGCTGGTAGTACGGTGGTACAGTTGGGTCCAGACTTTGGATATCAAGTCTCGGGACTGGAAGAAAGCCTCCATCACCTCAACGTCTCGTAGGGCGGTCGGCCTCAGCATAAAAGGAATTTCAGACCCCTCGGAATTCATTGAAGAACTCGCCAAACTGCTGGGTGAATCCAACTCGGTTGTCTTGGAAACGGATTCCACGGACGTAGCTACCCGTGCTCGCACAGCCTTCGAGCGCTCTGGAGCCGATTTTAGCATCCCTATTCTTTCTTTCTGACCGAAGTATGGCATCAGGAGCGCACAGGCACGATCGCACGAAGGAGCTGCACCACATTTCAGTTACTTCGGTCAAACGTTCAATCCTATTTCCATGTTTTCTAAGAAGCACTAGTTCCCGCTAAAATTAGTAATAACCATACTGACTGGGGATATAAAAAAGACATAATATTTTAGAATAGACCCAGTCGTCGATACGGGGAGGCAAGCCGATTCTCCACAATGAATGCTAGCGAGCTTACATGATGTACGCCACATACGCTAGAAAAGTCCCCAGCGGGTGAAAATCGTTGAAATCCTGATGGTGTCTGCCCTGATTCAAACTGAAACAAGTGCTTAGGCGTAAGCACAACGTCCGCGAATCTACACTATCACTGAGAAGGTTCGGGGACCTCACCTTCGGATATCGATACCAAGGCTAATTCCAAGGACAAAATGTGACCGTACCAGGGGCCATAAGCCATACGAGTTCGGGTGTTGACGTATACCTCTCCAGGCTTTTGGCTTCAAGGGTTCTGGCTTCGACCTCTGACGATTTTGTGGCAGAGCCGCTCAACCGGAGCTGATCTCTTGAAGAAATACAAGGGTGCCATTCGTATCGTTCCTTATGCGATCATGGCATTAGTGGGTGGTAGCCGACCTAGTAAAGCCTGAATCCTCGAGAAATCAGCGGTACGGCAACAGCTACCCTAAAAGGTAAAGAAGGGCCTCCTTCCGTCCGTGCGTTTTTAAACCCCCCACTCTGCTTGAATTCGTCCATCGCAGCCAAGGCCCCACGGACAGCCTCTCCTGCATCAGCAATGTCGGGAACAGTCTCTCCCGTATCACGACCAGCCTCTCGTATGTCACGACCAGCCTCCCCCGAATCGCCTTCAGGTCCCGCCTTCGCGGTTGTCCGGCCGGGCCCCGGAAGAGTGGCAAGTGCTGCGGACAGCACGACGTCTGATCCACTCAACTTCATAGAAACTACCATTATCTTCAAGGTAAGACCGTGGCAGGCTATCTACAGTGACTAAGAAAGTTGAATATACGGAATGTGCTCGAACCATTCGATAGGTTCAGGATGCTCAATTCAGCCTGCCTCGCAAGCAGGTGCTAAAGTCTGGGTTCTTCCGCGGAATGTTGGAGAGTCCTCATCTCGGCGATTCGAAGGAAGGTACTGCAGAACACCCCATCGTCTTTGACGCCATGACGGGGATTACGAAAAGTGATATGAAGAGCTTTTGCGCAATCCTGGATATACGGTAATGTTTCACTCTCAGGTTGGACGTGGAAGAGAAAGCCAGACTAAAACATCAACCCTTACAGCGCTTTCGAGTCTGAAACAAGGTTCTCTATCGCGCAGTGGACGTCAGCATACCGCCTGGCCAAGATGTGGGATTTCGAACAGCTTCGTGACTACATTTTCAAGCACCTCGACGAGTCAACTTCTAGCGACCCTTTGAAGCGAATCGAAATCGCCGACCTCCTCGGATTTGACCAATGGATCGCGCCTGCCCTGGCCCAACTATGTCATAGAAAGGAATATATTACCCCGATGGACGGCGTCAGGCTTGGGTTCAACCGTTTCGCCGAAGTATGTCGACTGAGAGAGCACCCAAGGCAGCGGTTCGCGGCGTCTGAGTACGAGAAATGGCTGGACAAAGAGACCATTTCGATGAAATAGGGAGGGGGCACCAGAAGGACGATATCTGAAGAGAAAGGATATATAGTTCATTGTTGAAAAAATCGTGCAAATATTGTTCACACGTCTGCCTGGACCTTGGGGCTGTCCTTTGCAGCCACCCTAAAAATCGAGCGCCCTATCCCAGGCCCAAATATATCACTATAGTACAACGTAATACACAAGTATGAACGAAACAAAGAGGAAGCAGAGAGGGAAAGGGAACCCACTGAAAAGAAGAAATGAATAAAGCAAAGAGACACGAGGGGCACCAACTGGAAACAGAAACAGAAACAAAAAAAGAAAGTCCAAGCTGAAAAAATGACCCGCGCCCATTTTGATCGACAAGAAGAAAACATGATCATGGGGGGGACGACTGCAAAGACAGTAATCACACCCAAGAGCTCTCTAACCCAGCTTTACTCACTCTCCTCATCGGCTGCAACGTCGCTTCAGACTTTGGCGCTCTCCGAGCATGTCGATATCGACCCTCCTCATCTTTAACCTCCATCTCTTCACCCGCACCAGCTCCCACGGCAGCTCCTCCCAATGATCCAGCGGTCACAGGTACTCCAATCTGACTCATCGCTTCTCCCACACTCTGCGTGTGGAACAGCGCGCCCGGTGGCAGAGAATCCCTAGCGTGCGCCGCTCGAACTCGGGCGGGCACGATGGATGGCGGTGGCACGACGTCCGCGGATGCCAAATCGGGCGTCACGCCAATCGACTTGGTGCCGAGTTTTTGCTCCTCAAAGTTCATCAGCTCCGAGACGAACCCGATGTTCGGGCTCACTCCCTTGCGCCGGTCCACCACGTACTTGTACGCTTGTCCCAGCGTCCAGTGGTTCGCGTGGATGAGGTAGGCCATCACGGCTGTGACGGACCGAGACTTGCCGGCTTTGCAGTGTACGTATGTCGGTGCATTGTGTAGCCGTGCATCATCTACACAGAAAAACACGAGGAAAAGAAAGAGGCAGTTAGTAACTCCATTTCCAAGAAAAACCGCCACCCCAGATGCCGAGGTGTCGCCACTTACCAAGCAACTCGCACACCTCCTTCAACGCCTTACTCATCCTATCCTCCTCAACGGTATCCCTCATACCGATGCGATGGTACTTTTCGAACCGCTTATCCAAATCCAAGCCATAATCGTCCGGCTCGCACTCGATCGCCATGTTCAATATCCGCTTCACACCAAAGCCCATCAACTCCTCCACGTTCTCCTCCGTGCTCATCTCGGGCCCCAAGTACAAGAATCCAGGGACGATGGTCGAGATGATAAACGGTGGGATCGCACCCTCGCTTTCGGACGTGAGAGCCGAGGACATGGCTGGAGAAGGCGGTGGGCGGGCTGTGAGAGGGGTCGTGGGGGAGGAAGGTTGCTGCTGCTGCTGATAGTGTTGCGACGGTACGCCCAATCCCGGGGTTCTCGGGGGGTCAGGCAGTAACGCGAACGAGGCGTACTGGAAGTTGGTGTTGGAGTGGTACGTCGACTCGACCGGCGTAAAAGGGTACTGCTTGGTCATCTCCGAGGGGGTCTGGACGGGGGAGAAGTACATCGACGTGCCAGAGAGGGGCGACTTGAAGTCCTGCGTCGGGCTCGTCACGTTGTTGCTGAACGCGGCTCGGTTGGGGGACGGTGGCAGGTTGAGTTTCAATCCGAACCCGCTGACTTTTGGTGAAGCGATCGGCGCGGCGAGGGTGGCGGCCTTGAGAGGCGTCGTCCTCAACGAAAGCTTTGGTGGCATCCCAGGCTGTTGTTGTGTCTGCTGCTGCTGTTGGTCTGCTGGGGGAGTAGTGTTGGTGTTATTCGTGTTGTTGTTGCTGCTGCTGGCAGTAGTGTTGTTTTCTGACGTGGAGGGGAGAGGTGGGATTGGGGGAGGGGGCTGAACGATTTTGGTATTCGAGGTGGAAGCGAGGTTGGTGTTTATGGGAGCCAACCGCTCCCGGCTCGTCTTTGTATCTAACTTTGGCAGCATCGCCGTATAACTGCGGTTTCGTAGAAAACCACCGCCGGGGGAGGAGGAAGAGGACGAGGCGGTGCCGCCGTTTCCCGAGCCTGAAGTGGTAGGAGTCCGTGGAAACGGCAGGTGGGCTGTGATGGTGCTTGGCGATGGAGAGGGCGAAGCTTCCGAGTACATGGAGCTGTAACTGTACGATGGACCACCACTTCCACTCCCGGTGATTCGACCGATGGGAGACGCTTTGCGCAGAGGTGGTAATGGGGAGTGGGATGGGACCGTTGGCGTGTGGCTGTCGTTACTGGTGTTCCGCGAAGGCGGTGTGAGATCTGAAACGCCCACCGCTGACCCGTGGGAAGTGGAGCTGGTCCCTCCCAAAGAGGAAGCCCTCACCCCACCACCGTCGACGGAATCTCCCGTGGTGGACTCTTCCGCCACCGGGCCCACGTCGATCTGCGTCCGCTGCTTGCTCTTCGATCTCGGAATCTTGAGGTCGGTCTTGAGCGTCAGCAACCCTCTTCCCTTGAAACCGGACGTGGTCGTCGTGGACGTCCCGGTGGAGCCTGGAGCACCGCCTCCTTGGAACATGCCGGAATTGGAAGAAGTGGAGGGCGAAGGAATGGCAGACGTGGAAACGGCCCTTTGCCTCAAAGACGACGAAGATGGTGAAGTAGGGGACTGAATGGACGAAGATGGAATGGAAAGCAGGGAGGATGGAGGAGGGTTTTGTGGTGGGACAGGCAAGGGCGGTGCGTCCATTTCGGTAGGAGAACTTGTATACACCGCCGGCTCCTTGTCCATCTTAGCGCCACCACGATGAGGGAGTATATCTCTCTTTACGTCGTCTGCCTCTGCAACATTCGTCTCGCCGGAGATCATGTGCCTCGCGCGCAGCGACGGATCTCGCCTAGCAGCGGCGAACCCTCCTCTAAGCCAGTAAACCTGATTGGGGCTTTTGGACGGCGGGGTCGAAGATGTCAGCGAGGAGAGGATGGAGATGAGGAGCCAGGAAGTCGTCGGAGTTGACGAAGGAGGCAGGAGTTGTTGTGGCCCAGGGGAAGGAGATTTTGATTGAGCCTGGACGGTAGGGCCCAGCGGATCGGCCTCGTCCATATCCTCATCGTACACCACGACGTCGCCGTTCCAGAGTCCCGGGGCGGACGCATCGCTCTCTGCGGTGCCCAAAAGACGGTCCCACTCCTCTTTCCCTTCCTCGGTCGTGACAAAGCCTTGCAAGCCCTGGACCGAGTCCCCAATCGCTTGCACAAGCGCCAAATGGCCGCTCCTGCTATCCTTCTCGAGGTATTTTTTCCATCGTTTGAGGATGAGGGTAGGGATGGCGAGGTTGATGCTGCCCTTGAGCCTTTCTTCCTGGAAGTTGCCGGTAGGCCGTGTGTCGAGGAGCAAAGGACGAGGCTTGACGTGGGGCTGTGCGGCCGCCTGGAGTTGAGCGAGTAAGGAAGACGTCGAGATAGGCTGAGCATTAGCTGAGGATGACGAGGCCGCTAGTGCAGCACTTGGAGAGAGCGGGGACGCATCGTGGCGGAAAGGTGAGGCTGGAGACTCGTCTGGGTCTGCGTAATGGGAGATTATGTCTGAGGGGGAATGAAGAGATGGAGGGAGAGGCAACGCGTTGATGTGACTGGCGGACGAAGGGGAGATGGCAGTGTAGAGGATGGGTGAACCTTCTTCAGAGGGAGATTGGGGAGTGCTCATGGTGCCAGTACTTGCGGTATCGCCACTGCTGTCTGTTAACCCGTTCGAGGCTAGCGAGTCGGACTTGAGGTTCAAGGGAAGGCCCTTGAAGGTCCGTCGAATGGCTGTTGGGGGATGCGAGTCTAGATTGGCACTGCTTGCGCTGTTGAGACTGAGAGTTCCTGGTCCGCCGCCCGCGCTGGATGACGTTGGACCGGGGCTGCTCTTGAGAGGCCTGAGGGTGAGGTTCTGCTTGACGTTGAGGCGGAGATTCTCGAGGCGCTCGAACTCCCTGTTGATGTCGTCTTCATCGTCTCTTGCAGAGGAGGGCGGACTGAGGTGACCAGGGAGGGTTGGATGAGGGGGAGTTGGATCCGAGGTTGAAGCGACGGGGAGATGCTGGTGTTGATCTGAAAGGGCTAACGCTGGCTTTGGACGGCGAGGTTGAGGTGGGAAATCCATTTGTGTAGCAGCCGACGTCTTGTAGAGAGGAGAGGCCGTCGAGAGGGAGAAGCTGAGAGAAGTGAAGGGGTATATTGGGGATTTAGAACGCAAGGGAGAGAGGGAGGCGGAGGAATCGATGGAATGGAAGAAGGTTACCTTGACCAGGCCAGTCCGTAACCAAGGTTAGTAAACAAAACTCTACAACTGCCTTTTATGGTAATTCTGCACCCGCCCGCACCGATTTCTCGTAAAACACACCCGTAAGGTTAAACCCTCAATTGACTCCGTTCACTTATTATCCGCGCGAGATAATAAAAACTCAATAGCAAAGCTGTGTGTTAAGACTCGGACGTCATATCTAAAACACGTTCCAGTTCGGACCGGCGGCAGATCCACATTCAAACAAATTAGTCCCCACAACGCGTCGCTTCCATTTCCAGACATTCAGGTGAATTCCATCAGCTATTTGTTATTCAATTCGTTGGTCTTGGTAAATGACGCATCCCTTTACACCCCACGCTGGATTGTCAGTGTTGCCAAGCACTTGATTACCAAACATGGCCGACGACCTCAACAGCGACCGACATTGAAGACCCCGGCCCTCCGGAGACACCAGAGTTCCCCAATATTGAGGTAATGGCTGAGATCGAGCTCGACACTTCCATGTGGTCGAAACGGCAAGCCGCACCGAGATAAGCTTAAGCGCCTGACTCTCACTCACGTCGTGACTCCCACTTGGCACGTAACGTCACTTTCTTGGAACCACGTTATAAATAACGCCGCGCGCAAGACGTAAACAGAACTTGGCCCTCCCCCCGCCAACGCGTTTTCATATTTCATTTCGCCTTCCGTCATGGCCTACGTGAATCTGTATAAGCCTCCTCAAACGGACACGCCCGTCCAATTACCAAAAGATGACGAGCCGCTCGATCTGAACTTTTGCCTGCCCGTGCCCGACGAGCTCTCAAGCGAGCGTGTCAAGTTGGTCCCGTTTATCGTACGTCTTCATATCCTCTTGGTAATATTTTTCCAAACCTGAACCGACCCGCTTTTGTCATCAGCCCGCGCTCCACCGCTCGCAATTACTCGATGGCGTCACCGGCAACCCTGCCCTATACACTTACCTCCCATACGGACCATTCGACCACTCCTCCGTCGACGCGTTTAACCTCTGGCACGAGCAACGCATCCGAGGCGACCCATCAACCGTCCTCTTCGCCATCATCGACAAAACCAGCCCCAGCCCGGACTCTCACCCTTCCCAAGGTGGAGCTTTGGCGGGAGTCATAGCCTACCTCCTAACGTTTCCTCAAACCCTCTCAACCGAAATTGGCCACATACTGATCTTGCCCAAGTGGCAGCGAACGTTCTTGAACACCAACGCCGTGGGGTTACTGTTGATCCACGCGTTGGAAGTGCCTGAGAACGGAGGATGGGGTTTGAGGCGGGTCCAGTGGCAGGCGAATGCGGAGAACGGTCCGTCCAGAAGGGCCGCGGAGAGGATGGGTTTCAAGATGGAAGGCATCATAAGGTGGCAGAGGTTGCTCCCTGGAGCTAATGGAAGACCTTCCGCATCTGCCAAGGACAGGAAAGGAGACCCCCAGCCAGACGTCCCAGGTCGACACACCGCGATGCTTGCACTTTGCTGGGACCATTACGATAGAGCTAGTTTAGAAGCTCTGATGGATAGAAAGAAGTGAAACTCGTGATAAAATGTGAACTGCGCTTTTAAATTTGCGTATGTTTGGTGGGGTTTAAAAAGGCCAAGGGAGCAGCACGCGGGGCGCCGTCGAGAGTCACCGGCAACTTTTCAACACTATTGGCTGAACGTTGCCGTTTTCGGGAAACTGACGCCAAGGCCGATCACCAAACCACGTTGTTGGTAAGCACAGACCTTTTCGGGGCAAGTCACCATGTGCTTCTGATTAGCGAGTCATCGCGATATCGGGCATGCCCGCGTTCGAGCCCGCAGCCTGTCGACCACCCGGCCCCAGAATGCCGACGGCTTTGGCAGAGGGGCTGCCGCGGTACATATATAATAGCACGCGGGGGAGTTGAAAGCGGTTCAAACTTCATCTAACACCCAAAAACCCTAACAACAGCACTTCAACCATGTCTGACTTGACCGTTCTTGAGGCGTCCATCGTCGAGGCGATGGATCCTGTGTTCGTCAAGAAAACGCTCTCGGTAAGTTCCTCACCCCCGACCTTTTTACCCTTACACTCGGTGCGAAATGAACGTCAAATTAATCGGCGCCTTTACCATCCATGCAGGAACTGCCCTTCTACCAAATCCAGGGCATGCTCAACGTCCGGGCCCTCCCCCTCCCGCCGACCTCCGGCAAACGCGGGCTCGTCCTCCGCTCCGCTGAAACAAACCACATCACCGCCCTGGGAAAGACCCAACTAACCCAACAGCTCAATGTGACCAAAATATTCGACTTGCGGAGCGACAAGGAGCGAGCCAAGTTCGGGCCTGACCCGTTGGACATACCCGGCGTCGAGATCGTCTGCATCCCTGCCATGGCCACCCCGCAAACGGACGATTTGAAGACCACGTTTGCGCGATTCGGTGGGAGAGGTGATGACGGGTTCGTTGATTTTTATAGAGAGGTCTTGGAAAGTGGGGTCAGCGCGTATAAGGCGATATTCGAGTTTTTGCGGGATGAGGTTGCGGATGGGAAAGGGTGCTTGATGCATTGTACCGGTGAGTGAGAGCCTCAAAAAGAGATAGAGTTAAATTTTCTGACTGACCCTTTTCCCCAAACCGACAGGAGGGAAAGATAGAACTGGAGTGGCGGCAATGCTGATCCTCGACGTAAGCTTTTGTGTCGTCCGACCCTCCTCGGCTCGCGGAGCTTGCTGAACGCGAAATAACCGAATTCCATTCGCACAGCTCATTGGAGTTCCAGACGAAGAAATAGTCAAAGACTACGCTCTAACCCGAGTCGGATGTGAACCCATGCGAGAAATGATGACGGGTCGGTTCTCTTCCTTGCTGCTGGATCCCGAAGTGGGAGAAGCGACCATCAGCGCTCTAAGCTGCAAGTGAGTCCCATGCCCTTTCCTAATCGTCACTTGCTGTCTGTTCGACGGTGGGCATCCCGCTGACGACAAATGAATTCTAGACCCTCATTCATGAGGGCGACCTTGAAGATGTTACGCGAAGAATACGGCGGTGCAGCTGGTTATTTGAAAGATCGTCTTGGGTTCTCCGCTGAAGATGTTGCCAAGATCATCGACAACTTGACTTCAAAGGAGGCTTGAAACCAAATCGAACGCGCCGAGGGTTTTTTCGAAAAGTTTGTTCCACTATATACCCATGATACCCCTGAAATGCAAAAAGTAAAAGTGTTGACCTCGAGCTGGCTTGAGATCCGTGCTGGAATGGTCTAGGGCTAGTAATGGTTATCGAAAAGGGTGCGGTTTGGCTTAACGAGTCTAGGAGGTTTTGGTTTCGTCCATGCGAGTCACCGGATGGCGGACCTGAGTAGATTCCGGAACCGATCCGAGAAGGCCAAGGCCAAGACTAGACGGCTCTGCAATGCCGGCCATACCCACCCACCAGTATATAAGCTTGAAAGTGGGCGCACTTCAAGTCCTCGAAGAAACAAGCTGTCTAGAGCTAACTTCCCATATCTCGAACGCCTATGGACGATCGTTTGGTACTAGAAACCTCCGTCCTTGAACCGCTGGATCCTGCTCTTGTAGAAAAGACGCTCTCCGTAAGAATTTTACCTTGGAATTGAGGTGATTTGTTTCACTTTATTCTTTTATTTCCTTATAGGCGGCTCCTTTTTACCAAATCCAGGGCGTTCTCAACGTCCGGAGTATCCCCCTACCACCCACGACATCCGCTCGCGGACTCATCCTCCGTTCCGGCGAAACCAACCACATCACAGCCTTGGGAAAGATAAAGCTCAGTCAAGAACTCGGAATCACCAAAATATTTGACCTGCGTAGCGACAAGGAACGAGCCAAGTTCGGTAGCGACTCGACATTGGACATACCTAACGTCGAGGTCGTATGCGTACGAGCTAGAACCATCGAGCCAAAGGAAGATTTAAAGACTATCTTTGGAAGATTCGGTGGGAATGGTGACCAAGGCTTTGTAGATGCCTATAGGTCGACCTTAGAGCAAGGTAAAAAGGCGTATGGGAGGATATTCGAGTTTCTGAGGGATCAGCTCCATACCGGAAATGGATGTTTGATTCATTGCAGTTGTGAGTTTCTAGAGAGAAACTCACGAAAGGTTGAGTCAGAATCTTAACTCCACGTGTTTCAACTAGTGGGAAAGGACAGGACGGCCATCGCGGCCATGTTGATCTTGGATGTGAGTACCGTCAATTCCCTCGACCGCCTCGTTCACCCCACGTGTTTACAAAACCCTCTCCCGAACATAGCTCGCTGGAGTACCCGATGAAGATATTATGAGAGATTACGCATTGACGCGAGTCGGGGCGGAGCCACTGCGAGAGGCCACGGTGGCTCGCTTCGCCGAACTCCTCCAAGACCCCGAGGTAGCCGAGTCGACAGCCAATGCATTGGGTTGCAGGTTAGACTTTGGCCCAAATATTACTTGCTGTTCTAACATTGTATTCACTCAGACCATCAGCTATGCGAGCTGTACTTGCCATGTTGCGCGAAGAATATGGCGGTGCAGTAGGCTACCTGAAGAATCATCTCGGGTTCTCGGGTGGCGACGTTGAGAGAATCAAAGAAAACTTGACATCAAGGAGGGCATAGTAAAGCAGCACTGAAGAAAGAGAAATAGAAGCATGCGTGTTTAAATATTGCATGCAATCTAGATTTAGGCCAGCTCGCAACTGAACCAGCCGGCGGGGTGGAAGTCTTCCTTAGCTCCAACCAGAATACTGCCAGGGGCCGCTTGCAGTCTCAAAGTATGACATTCTCTCCGAGGTATCAGAGGGCGTCAAAATGCGAACTGTTACAGGATGCCGTGAAGTCGATAGGAGCCTCGGTTGGAGTTAACTCAAGGGAGGTGGGCGGCTCTCGTTGCTGTTCCTGCCGTTTCCGTACGCAGTTCTCGTTATCCGGGTTCAACGACTCCCACCATTCGCTCATGATAGACTTCGCAGAACCACTTAAGAGCTGTGTTGACTGACCAGTCAAGTGGACTATCTTCAGTTCCCCCTCCGCCGGGCGCCGAACGTAAGCTTCCGCCCCCCTAGGAAGGCAGGCCGCTTCAATTTGAAGACCAGAGATGCGATTTATATTACCCAGATCTTTACTTCTCCAGCTTATGTTTGATGGCGGCTAGCGGTGGGTTGGCCCCTTCAGTGATGGGCATCCTTCGCTGGAGGCGCCACTGGCACCGAACCTTGCTGGTGCCGAACACAGACCAGACCCAGATCTCCCAAGGCCGCCATAAAACCTTTGTACACCTGAAGCCTCCAAGGAACTTGAATTTATCTTCTGGGCTGTGTCGGCCCAACTTAGCCTCCAAATATCCAAGCGATTACGAATAGCCTCATGCAAACGCCGGACGCGAGGGGATTAGGGGCCCGGGGAAGGTTCGGTTTCGCCATCCTCGCTGGCCAAGTGCGGTAGACGTTTTTATAAGGGTGGCCGTTATCACCATTAATTTTCCCTGCTCCGTTGCTGGGGATGGGAAGGGAAAGCCTTCTGTGTACACGTTCCCAGTTGGTGCCTTGAACCCTAATCGGTCGCGTTCGATCGGCCGGATTGGACCAGCGCTTGCTACGACGATAAGCTTGCTCCCAGCCTGCCCCCCTCTCTTTGCTCTCCCCGAAAACCACTCACCAACCTCGCCAAGAGATCCGCCGGCCACCAACTTCTTCCACTTGTCTAGACGCAAACCGTGAAAAATAAAGAATCAGATTGACCGACAGAACTCACCCTTGAGGCTTGGTACTCCACTTCCCCCCTCGTCTCCCCTTTTTTTCGCCACTTGCACGCCATGGCATCCGCACCGTTCGCCTCTTCCTCTCAATATTCCCTCGACCGAACACATTGGGGTTCTAACCAACCTTACCGGTGGCGAAGTCCACCACCTGGTGCCGCACCTCCAGGTAAGCGCCCATCATCCTGGCTCATGATCGCACCTCTTAGCAGCCGGGTGCCATCTTGATCCCTATACAACCAGTCCGACTTCTTCCACCAATACCCGTTATATCATCTAGCACGCCTTCATTAGTGACGACGCACTATCGTTCAGGATCAACGTCCAGCGGAGACTATTACGGGTTTCCGCCATATTCCCCACCCCCGATTTACTACAACCAACAATCCTCTCCCTCCTCGTCATCCAGCCCGCCACCGCCAACGCCTCCTCCGAAATCCCGCTCTCCTCCATCAACGGGCGTTCCTTCCTTGCCCGGGGGAGCCTATGACGCCACACCTCGGGGTTCGGTGTTCGCTGGCGCCGATCCTCCGACGGGTTCCGAATGGACACCGCAGCAGCTTTTGAGGTGTCGGGTTTCCACTTTTAAATATGACTGCTGAACTCACTCGAATCTCTCTCCATGGCCAGTGAACCGACCCGTACATACCCCGCGCTTGACCTCCAATGGGATGTTATATTCGATGCCCGAAAACACCGGGTACCCGTTCTCCCTGAGACCTGGTTCCAAGATGGTTGGGAGGTACGTCTCGGAGGTATATGTAGGACTGTAGCTCGTGTTTAGAGCTGATGGCTCCGTGCTTACTTTGTCAAGTTGGCTGGTGTTTATTTCGAACACATCCTGTTTATAGAACGCGCGGAAAAGAAGCGCCGTGTTCAAATCTACGACATACCCAAGATGGCCATCCGTCTCATGGATGTCAAATATGAAGCAGCTGTATTAAGCTGGGATGGGAAGTATCTCCTTGTCGGATATGGTATGTGCTCACTTCCAGACGGATTTGGTTCTCGCCGAACAGGCGCACGTCTCTCACCTCTAGCCATGACCATCAGGTAAAATGCTTCAAATAATGAAGGTCAAATCCGAGAAATCCGTTAAGAAATTCAAAGCCAAAAACCTCAACGTGCGGAAGTGGACGTCAAATACCAAGGGCTTCTGCTGGGTCGATACCGAGGGACGGTTCTGGCGATGGTCTTACGCTCCAGGAGAAGAACCGGAACAGTTATTCAAGCTCATATCGACCGCCCCTAAATACTGGATGACCCCTATCGCTTCTCACGATGGGTCCTGGTATGCCGTCGTAGCTACCGAGAAGGACAGGAGATCCGGAGTGATTCACGCTTTCCCGGAGAACCATGGCGAGGCGAGGATCTTTCATGGCCCTGCCGCAGCTGCTTTTACAAGGGTAGTTTCAAATGGGATGAGCGAAACTGCACTTGTGATGATGTCTTTAACCCGAGAGGGGAAAAATGGATGCGTAAGTCAACCTCTCAAACAAGGTCTGATACTCGTTGCAAACCAAGCTTGGGCTGCGCCTCGTCCACTTCTTCTACAGGTGGTTTTGGATGTTCAGGATTTATCCAGGTACTCAAGATTCCAAAAGCAAGCACGAGCCAACATCACGGTATCCGACTCGATGAAGCTCTTCCCGGACATCTTCATCGACGAACACTCCTCCCTCGCCGTAACTGCCATATCCACCAGCGCGACCGACGGCTCCCTCGCACTCATATTCGAACCTCAGGGCGGGAAGTTCATTGCCAGCCGTCGGTTGCTCATGGACAACGGAGATCGAATCTTTTGCGGCGTATTTGGTCTGCATATGGAGAGAAACGCGTCGATGTTTAGGAGGCTGAAGGTCTATCCCGATGGCCCGCCGAACCCGGATCACCTCGATGCGGAGGAAGCGTTGTTTAGGTCCAAGAGTCGGAGAAGCAGTCTCAGCGGTCAGACGGATTCAGGCAGCGCTCCGGCTACGGGCACGTCGTCGAAGTTCACGAACCATGCTGCGTCCTCGTCGTATGCGACGAGCGTGAGCGTGCATAGCAAGACCACTGGGAGCGTGCCGCCGGGTAAAGGAAAGGGGAAGTCGAACAGTGGACCGATACCGATGTGGGGTAGAGGAAATTTCGCCCCGAAGGATTCAGATGAGAGCTGGATGTTTGAGAAACAGAGAAGAGCGAGGTGGGAAAGGGAGGATCAAAGGGACGACTCTGATTAGTTGTGGCATACACATTTTACTTGATCGGGTTCGCGTAATACGAGCTGGGAAGGGGTGGGTCGCTGCAGCCTGCCAGCGACATGTAATCCCGACATGCAGGCTAGAGAGCGTTGTTACCAATGTCATAAACTATTTAGGGTTATATGCATTAAGATATCAAGACCTGCTCGCAATATCAGCCACTGTGGCAAGTCAAGGCAATCTCGTCGAGCCAAAAAAAAGTGTTGGCTATGAAAGGAATATGGTAGCGGGGTACATTATTGCGGATACAGTAATTCTAACTAGCAACCCACAGCAACCCCCTCGGAAATGGCCTCAGCCGAACAACTAAGGGTCCCCAGAGTCGTCACATCACGCGACTTTACCCCGCCCTCGCGGCCAGGGACGATGCCAATGCATTGCCGACCGACGTGCCGTCACCGTCACCGTCGGGGCGGCGACCAGGGGAGACACGAGCATTCACCCTAATTAAATATTGTATATAATGCTTCATAGCTCTTTTTACTGATACTTACATATGCGATAACCATCTGGCTTTTGATCACCATCCAAACCTCGGTCGGCGTCGCCCTCAATGCATTGTCCCCCGTAAATCGCGCATCATTACATAAACATACGAATGATTACATCTCAAAATTATATTAACATGCATGTTGAGGTTAGTGAGTTAATGGAGCAAGTGAAATGAGTGTTCCAATCGCCCCCTGGTCCCCGTCCCCGATGATGACGGCGCGTCGGTCGGCATTGGCATCGTCCCTGGCGGCGAGGTCGGGATAAAGTCGCGTGATGTGACGACTCTGAGGGTGGGGACCCTTTGTTCCCTTGGGGTTGTTTGGCTGAGGTCATTTCCGAGGGGGGTGCTGTGGGTTTGCTGGCTAAGGGGGGGGGCTTCTGAATAGATTTATCCCATTATATATTGCTTATCCAAGAGATTTCGATTTAAGATTAAGAATCCAGGGAAAGCGGACAATCCAAGACTGTTCACGTCAGTGGGACCGAAGAGGAGGATCGCCTGTCGCCATCGACCCCCTTCCGGCATGGCTGAAAATTCTCGGGCCAGCTCTCATGCTACTTCGTCACCAATGCTGGTGCAGAGCTCCATAATATCTGTAGCTCAGGCAATTACATCCTCCTTTGATGGATTGAATATTGCCAACATGATGAAATGATTCAAATGCTCCCCCAACGCTCAAAAAGGTAAAGGTGGTAAGTGCTTTTTGTTGGCCTCTCTTCAGTCTGCTGTCTTTTCATGAAATCATGGAGAGAATCGCGATTCGCCAGCGCGTGCAATATGTATCGTTTATCGAGTTCCTCTCCAATGAGAGCAGGGACAGCAGTTGTCTCGTGGGGACATTCTCTAGCTCTGAGAAGCACACGCTTGATGGTAGGTATTGATTGGGGACAAAGACTCTGGCCTTGGGTGGATCTATTGAGTTTGTCATGCATCGCGATTCTCTGCCGTCTCCGTTGAACTGGCGTCATGAACCAGATTTCCATCGATACAGCTGAAGATGTCGCATGCCTCTGAAGAGCTTTCCATGACCTTGCAGGACCTGGTCTGTGCGTAGAATAGGCCCCCGCGTATGCTCGGCATGGATACTCTGAAGCATTCGTCTCCAATCGCTTCGGATGGATCTCTTGCTTGCATGGAATAATATTCAGCCTTTGGGCACCTCTCCGGATTGCCAGACGGTGGCATATAGGAAGCAGCCACTAGTGACTGACACGATGCGTTTTTGCTCTCGCGGGCGGAGAATCGTCGGGAGCCTATCAACAGTTTGAGGGGGGGGGGCGATAGGAATTGAATAGTCGGCTTAAATGTGTCGGACTGTAGTAGGGAGGAGGAGGAATGTCAGGCAAACAAGTGCGGATATCAAATCTGGACGTAATCAAAGACAACAATATATATTAGTGAAGGGTGAAAATTACATCACAGGCGTAAATTGGAGGTCAGTCTGGTGTCATGAACTGAAGTAAGAAATGACCGGGAGTCCCAAAATCGAATTATACCATTGATTGAGTGGGATGCCAGGGCCTTGCCGTCCAATAGGAACACAAGGGACAAGATCCGGTCGCTGTGTCCAGTCAGAGGGCCACTCAACGGCGCTCCGGTCTGCCCATCCCATAATCGAATCGTCTTGTCCGAAGACCCGGATGCCAGTGCCTTTCCGTCCGGCGAGAACGCAAGGGACCAGATCGAGTTGCTGTGACCGGTCAGAGGGTGACCCAACGGCGCGCCGGTCTTCCCATCCCATAATCGAACCGTCTTGTCCAAAGACCCAGATGCCAGAACCTTGCTGTCCGGTGAGAACAGAACGGACAAGACCCCACTCGAATGACCGGTCAGAGGGTTACCCAACGGCGTTCGGGTCTGCCCATCCCATAATCGAACTGTCTTGTCGTCCGACCCGGATGCCAGAACCTTGCTATCCGGCGAGAAGACAACAGAATTGATCTCGCCGCTGTGACCTGTCAGAGGGTCAGTCACCGGCGCTCCTGTCTGCAGATCCCATAATCGAACTGTCTCGTCCCTTGACCCGGATGCCAAAAGCTTGCCATCCGGCGAGAACACAACGGACAAGACCCCGCGCCTGTGCCCGGTGAGGGGGTCACCCAACGGTGCTCCGGTGTGCCCATCTCATAATCGAATCGTCTTGTCTTCCGACCCGGATGCCAGAACCTTGCTGTCTGGTGAGAACACAACGGAAAAGATCGAGCCGCTGTGGCCGGTCAGAGGGTCACCCAACGGCGCTCTGGTCTGCCTATTCCATAATTGAATTGTGTGGTCTTGCGACCCAGATGCCAGAACCTTGCCGTCCGGTGAGAACACAACGGACGAGATCAGGCCACTGTGAGCGGTCAGAGGGTCACCAAACAGCCCTCCAGTCTGCCCATCCCATAATCGAACCGTCTTGTCCTCCGACCCGGATGCCAGAACCTTGCCATTCGGTGAGAACACAATGGACAAGATCCCTCCCGAATGACCGGTCAAAGGGTCACCCAACGGTGCTCCGGTCCGCCCATCCCATAATTGAATCGTCTTGTCCGAAGACCCGGATGCCAGAGCCTTGCCATCCGGCGAGAACACAACGGCATTGATCCCGCGGCTGTGACCGATCAGAGGACGACCCAAAGGCGCTCCGGTCCGCCCATCCCATAATCGAACCGTCTTGTCCCAAGACCCGGATGCTAGAACCTTGCTATCTGGCGAGAACACAACGGACGAGATCGAGTCGCCGTGACCGGTCAGAGGGCTACCCAATAGTGCTCCGGTCTGTCCATCCCATAATCGAACCGTCTCGTCCGAAGACCCGGATGCCAGAGCCTTGCCGTCCGGCGAGAACACGAGTGACGATATCAAGCTGCTGTGACCGGTCAGAGGGCGACCCCACGGCACTCCGGTGTGCCCATCCCATAATCGAACTGTCTTGTCCGAAGACCCGGACGCCAGAACCCTGCCGTCCGGCGAGAACACAACGGACGTGATATAGCTGCTGTGACCGGTTAGGGGGTCACCCAACGGTGCTCCGGTGTGCCCATCCCATAATCGAACCGTCTTGTCTTCCGACCCGGATGCCAGAACCTTGCTGTCTGGCGAGAACACAACGGACGAGATCGAGCCGCTGTGACCGGTCAGAGGGCCACCCAACAGTTCTCCGGTCTGTCCATCCCATAATCGAACCGTCTCGTCCCAAGACCCGGATGCCAGAGCCTTGCCGTCCGGCGAGAACACAAGGGACGAGATCGAGCCCCTGTGACCGGTCAGAGGGTGAGTCAACGGCGATCCAGTCTGTGCATCCCATAATTGAACTATATGCACAACCCCATCGACATGGTAACCCGAACCTGATGCAACAATGTTGCCATTAGGTGAAAATGCGACTTTCCGGACTTCTCCTATGGCTGATGATGTCCAAATGTTTGCTGACCAGTTTCGTTCCCGTTTTCTGACCAGATTCCAAGCTGTTGCTTGATCGCGATACTTTAACCACAGTGTCGTCTCCACTGGAGTTTGAGGAAGAGCCAAAGCATAGATGCCAAAGGCATTGGATGACATTTTATTGAAAAATGCGGCAATGAGTCGATGAGTATCGTTCCACAAGGTGTTCAGGTCATCATCGGCTCTTTCCCCGGAGTCTTTCTGTAAAGTTGTGGATTTAGCATATGCAAACTTATCAAGCATCCTTCAGCCCTCACTCTCACCAGAAGCCACTCATGCACTTTCTTTGCTATTGTATATGCCTCTGTCATAGCTCCGATTAAACTCAACACTTCAAGCCAAGCTAGAATTTTGTCGTTGCTAAAGTCTTTTAACTCATTCGTGATAGGGGGCACTGTGTCCTCCGTTGCCCTTGATGACAAGCCCCCAGCTGTTAGATGGTTCGACCACGAACGACAGCAGTAGCGAAGCCCCGCGGGTATGCGGCGGTCGATTGTATCTTTGATCTCGGAGTTTGCCTCTGGGAAGGGAGGAACATTGCAAATGTTTTGCATCAAGTCGCGGTTCATGATTTGGAGACTGATTGTCGCGAGACGTTGATGATGTTGAAGGGGATCAACAGAATAGCGCTTGTCTTCACATCTCTCCCAGTTCACTAAGAGATCTCGAATAGATGTATGCATGAGGCGCACGGGTTCCGAATCGCATTTGGGGATGTGGAGGAGGGAATTGAGATCTGCGAGGATATCCTCCCGGAGAAATTGAACGACGTTTCCCTGACCTGTGAAGAGTTCACAGTCTGAGTGCAAAAATGCAATGATCTCGAGTGTCACGGGATATGGCGCTACTACGAGGGTTCCGAGTGCCCAGGATAACACGCGCTTCCGCATCGGGTCTTTTTCTACCTCGTTGAATGCCCTAGAAAGGATTTGGTGGTACAGCCCGTCTAGTCCGCCCCATCTTGACGGATGTTGCAGCAGCTCTTGCAGACGATTGTTGGGTGACCTATTGCCAATGTACGAGATCGCAGTACGAGCCCATTGGAATAGTTCCTGTGACATCCCGACCATGGTATCTAAATTTATTGGAGAAGGCCAAGATTCTGGAAGTCCGTGGTCATCCCGAATTCGCGCGCATGCATGTTGGATATAGCGTTTTATGTCTCCAGCGACCTCAGGTACGGAATCGAGGTCCTGCACACACCACTTCCCGAGTTCCAGCGCAAGAACCAGTGGTGGTTCGGGGCGGCATGTAAGCAAGAATTTGACGTTCGCAGGAAGCGATCTGGAGTGCTGGCTAATTAGCCGCACAAACCGCACCGCATCATTGACCTTCCCGCATTCGTCGAGGGCGTCTACGATAATTACGATTGGATGAGTGTCATTCTGAATCTTCCCGAGCGCTCCGACGAAGATTGTCTGGAACTGCTGCTCAAGCCGCTTCGTCGCTACGTCTTCATTCTCTCTCACGCAGTCCAGGATCGCATTTTTCACTTCAGAGCGCAAGGCTTTACCCAGCTGCCTCGCGAGGGAACAAATGAACCGGCCGTCCATGGAATTTTGGCCTCGGCGGAAGTGGAAAATTGCGCAAGACCCCTGGGAAGCCCAGTTGTGAGCAACCGTGGACGCGATCGTCGATTTCCCGCGTCCGGCCATCCCCCGGATCCAGAGAACACGGTTCTCAGGGGTCGGGATATCCCTGATCCAGTCGTTGATGCGATTCAAGATCTCAACTCTAGTCCCAGGTAGGCAGATGACCTCTTCGATGGCGTTCCCTCGGGCGCCATAGCTCCCGTCTCCTAATCGATCGAGAAGTCCAGTTCGTTCTGAAACAAAACGTCAGCGAACCCTTCTTTAGAACAGAGCTCAAAGAACCTACCGATGTGGGTGACGATATCGTTGGTCTTTAGGCCGACGAGAAGCTGTCGTTCATCAAGCTAAGTCAACTGAGCGGACCGATGGCAAGAGCACCACGTACCTGCATTCTTTCGAGGGCGGTTTCGACCGTATCCTGGTTGGCCTTGAGCTCGTCGGCATGATCACTGGCCAAAAACAGCTTCTTGAAGACTCCCGTGGAATTCCAAGTCTTGACTTTCACTTGCACGCCCTCAAGCTCCCTAAAAAAGGTATCAACGTCATCTTCCCCCATATTTTCAAAGGTGACCAACTTACCTGCGTAATTTTTCAATACGTGCGGCATCCTGGTCCCCTGTCTCCCCGCCCAAATTCTTCTTGAAGTGCTCCAGTTGTGAGGATAGCTCCTCGGTGTGAGAGGTTAATTGCTTCGACACGTCTTCGTTACTATCCATGGTCTTATCGCTTGATGTTAGAGTCGCCAGAGCAAGAAGAAAGATGAACCCCCCCCCCCCCCTCACCTCAATCATATTGACAAAACCCAATCCCACCTTAGCAGCTACTCCAACGAACGGGCCAAACCCCGGAATCGCTTCAGACGCCACTTCGACTGCCTCAAAGGTTTTCCTGGCCCCAGTGAGGATTCGATCGCGAACTGAACTACGCTTTCCGGCGTCCTCTTGGCGGTCGGGTGATGCATCTTGGGGTGACGTCGAGTGACTGGTTGGAGGTTCTGAATCCAGGGTATGCACGACGGGGTTCGTTTGGGTGGTTCGAGCTGGTTCCAATGGTTCGGGAGGGGTATCGACCTCGACGTGAGATTTAACTGACTGTGTTTGAATTTCGGAAGGTGTTTCTGAGCCTTGAACGGGACCTGTGACGGCAACGCCGGTCGTCGCCTCAGTTTTCTCTCGTCGAACAGCACCCAACAGTTGCCTTACCACCCCCAGATATATTGATCAACCGGTTCTGCGTGCACATTTCGCGACGTCATTACTTGGAACGCTGTGACTTTATGTTGCCACTTACGTCGAGTTTCTTCCAAGCAATCTCTATCCCACCACGACAACCCCACAAAGCCTCAGTGCATCGGCGATGACGTTGCGGAGAAAGCTTGTACTTGATCCCACCCAAGCATCCTGCTCCCCTCCCGTACCTTTCCGACAACTCTTCCACTCTCATATGAACCTCTGACAAAACGCTGGAGGGAACGCGATTAGCGTGTTGTCCGCCGACTGGTTCTTGGAAGTCACATACCGGATGAACTCCTCGAGGGTATCTTTGAAATGGCTTACGCTTGCGTTTGGGGTAATATCGGGTAGGTCGCTGATGGCTTGTAGTAGACTGTCAGCGGCGTCCTTCGACTCTGGCGGCCAGCTGGTGTCCTAGAATACCAGTGCTGTTAGCATGTCAGCAGATCGAGTTTCACGTAACGAGTCTGACAGTTATGAGGGACAATATTGCACATTTTGTAGTGTTTCCTTTGTTGCAGAGTTGTTGAATTGATTTGCCAGCTATCCAAACCAGAGGCCGTGAGTCGGATATTGCAGACGACGGAGTTGTCAAGGGAGCTTACCCGTCATGACTTCAGTAAGTGAGAGGTGGATTCTGGGAGGGAGAGAAGTACAACCCGAAAATGGGGAGAAGCTTAAGAGTGCTGGGTGGATGCAGTGCGGATGCGAGGTGACGAGACAGCGTGGCCGACATTGTTTTGACACCACGACCGGCACCCTGGCGGTTGTGCCTGAGGGAAGAATGGAAATCGATTGTAGCCCCAAAAGGTAAGGCAGCCTGCATCTTGCCTCCAATATAGGGTACAACGCGATTAGATCGATTTGGGCGTCAGAAGATAGTCGGCATGGGCCATGGGGCGCCGGGCGATGACGAATCGCGGTTGGCTTGAATACCAGTGATGGGCACTGGACACTCAGGTTGGCGTGGATACCATCGATCAAGGCGCTGACGCGCGGACAGAGAACAAGAGACAAAAGCATTAGGAAGCGTCTCATGGGTTAATAAGACACCCTCGGTACGCGAAACTGGTGAAAGGGAACTTGGACAACTTACCAACTTGGGGCACCGAATTCCGCCCTTCGTCCATTGGAAGGGCCCCCCCTTCACTCCTCGCTGTGCGCATCCGAATCAAGCAAGGGACTTTCGTCGTGAGGTTTGTACTTTTGTGCTCAGAATAAGATAACCAGCCGCTAGCAACCTTAGATGGCACCCCTTACCTTCCGGAACGCTCTTACTATTTCCTCATTCCCAGAAGCCCAATCCCCTTCCGAGCTCGTCTCGCTTATGCTACCGTCATCTGAATACCCATACACATCCACCTCATGATCAAATTTTGCGATTTTGATCTTGGTAACGATTTCGTCGCAGCCTCATGAATCCCTTGAGTCCATGGACAAATCCCGCGCATCGCACGGTCGGTTTTGAGTCCGACCCCCCCAAACCCCTACCTCTGGTTTCCAGAAACGGAGGCTCCTGACCGTCTATTCTCCGTCTCGTATATGCGTTCATAGCTCATACAGGGGAGGGAAATCCGGACGTCTCGCGTTAAGCGATTCCACCCTGATGCAGGCCAACCGTGGGAGCCGCATCTTTGACACCCAGCTCGATTGGACTAAAAGGAATACAAATCGATACTACCACATAGAATGGGAATGCACGAATCTATGTCAAAGTTTTCGTCTACACGCCAAGAAAGTGAGGGTGCGTCTTGTCGAAAGGGTAGTAACGAACTCTGCCGATTCTGGAAGGCAGAAAGAACGCAAAAGAACAATATGGAACGCCCAGGCGAGAGCAACAACATTGCATACGTGCGTCTACCCTCTTCAAAATAAAGGGTTAATCTCGAATCGTAACACAACGACCAAGAACAGCGCACACCACTGACTACCGCAACGACGGCCGCCAACGCCCCGCCCATAACCACTTACCTGTGTGCGTTGCTGCTGTAGACCTGAGAAATCATGTCAATAGAGGCGTTTTGCATAGCGAAGTCGAGGAGGATAGGGACCGGCGGCGTACGAGTCCGAATCACCAGCGAGACCACCACAAGAGGCGGTAGTAGTCTCCGGTACTTAGCAGAAGAAAACGTTAGCCCCCGGTTTCGCTCTGCCTCGGCGGCCGACGAAACTCCTTCCCGACAACGTTGATGAGTTGAGAAGCGTCGATGCCAGAAGACTTTCGTGGACGCGTGGGTTTGATAAGTGAGGAAAACCGTCTGTGGAGGCATCGACTTGGCGGTATTGTCGCAGCTGTGGTGGTCCTTGTAACGAGAAATACCAGCTCGTGTCAGTACACTCTGCTCGACTCGTTCATAATTCTAAGAGTAACTCAATGCTAAAGAGAGACGGAATGGAGATGCTGGCCGAACTGGGCTAGGAAACCACGGGGGCGATCAGGTCGTCGAGCGCACTCGCTCCCAATCAGCCACGTATTCGGGGATGTGGTAATGAGCGACTTCTTTCCGTGGCTGCAGTTGATATCGGGTCCGTTGGCCATCTGAAACTCGAGCAGGTTGGCTATCGGGATCGAACTCGACGGCTCGATGGCGTACGTTCGGGATCTCTTGCGCGCATCGAGGAAAGGCAGACCGCAGTATCACTCGACGTCGACGAGACTGGAGATGTTGGTTGCCACGTAGAAGAGGTCCTCGCTGATCGTCAGGAGTGGGGGGGATGTACATGTGAAGCCGGGACTTGGATTTGGTTGGCGGCTTTTGTTGATGGTCGGCGCATCAACGGGTGCCCTCGCCGGGGGATCAAGGTCGCCTGCTCCTGCAAGTTACCGCCGACACAGAATGTGATTTTGCCAGCTCGAGCGTGCAGGTTTTGGATGTGGTTGAGGAGCGTGCCGTTGCGGTCCAATGATTGAGGCTTGAAAAAAGGACAGCCAAAGTCGGAATTCGGTGCGCCACAGCTGTTGATTGTAATTTGGACTGGGACGCCCGCAACGCTCATCTCCAGAGAGATACCGAGGAAGTTTGTGCTGTGTAATTTGGCATTTAGGCTCGGGACGGTGCCTGTTGGTGGGGAGATGGTGATGCACGCCTGGGTCGTTCGTGCCAGGGCTGGGGCAATTCGCTATGGTAGGCGACGACGATGCGAGGTAGCTGGGAACGCGGCAAGATTTGATGGAGCGTAATTACTATCTGCCCAGGATCAAATGCGGACATGAGAGTGTATTCGTCATCGTGAGTCAAGGAGATTAAAGCTGGTTGAGGTTGAGGGTGGGGGGCATCGCAGAGGTGGTGGAGGGAAGGGGGAAGGGAACATGATAGATTGGAGAGAAGTTCGAGCTGCGGGTGCTGCCCTCGTAGACTGTGATATCGATGGAGGGGAGAAGCGTATTAATATTGCGAGCTGGGTGGTTTGCAGAGTAGGAGACATCAAGAGGCAGAGCCGACGGCATAAGACGTGCCATGTGGGCTTTGCCAACTTCACTGCGTGGACAAGCGTGGCGTCGCCAATTCCTGCAATGAGGGTACGTTGGATGAGACTGAATGGCTTTTGAATGCAGCGAGAAGAGGCTGGATCATTGGCGTCGTTGACCTTCAAGGAGGTTGGTGTCGAGGTCGATGAAGGTTTGGTCTGAATTGAAGGCGTGCCTGAGCGAAGCACGAGTTGCCGCAGTCCTCACCTCCACTCGATGAAGAAGTGGACGACAACATGAATCACCACCCCAGGAAGATCCTTTTGTCCTGTTCCACGAATGAGGGAATGAGTGAAGTTGTATTCGAGGCAAAACTTGATATTCAAACAGCTCCAATAGTATATTCTATAGTGCAGCGTGCGCGCCGCATCCGTGCCATTCGCCTCTTCCTTTCAACACCGAATTGTGGATCTAACCAACCTTGCTGGTGGCCAAGTCCTCCACCTGGTGCCGCTCCTCCAGGTACGCGCCCGTCATCCTGGCTCATGACCGCACCTCTCGGCAGTCGGGTGCCATCTTGGTCACTACACAACCAGCCCCACTTCTTCCACCAATACCCATCCCATCATCTAGCACGCCTTCATTAGAGACGATGCCCTATCGTTCATCATTAACATCTAGCGGAGACTACTCCGGGTTTCCCCACCACCGATTTACTACAACCAATAACAATCCTCCCCCTCGTCGTCATCCAGCCCGCCACCACCACCGCCTCCCCGAACTCCCGCTCTGAGCGGGCGTTCCTTCCTTGCCCGATGGAGCCTATGGTACCACACCTCGGGGTCCAGTGTTCGCTGGCGGCAATCCTCCAAGGGGTTCGGAATGGACAACGCAGCAGCTTTTGACGTGTCGGGTTTCCACTTTTACATATGACTCCTGAACTCACTCGAATCTGTCTCAATGGCCAGTGAACCGACCCCGTGCTTGACCTTCAATGGGATATCATATTGGAGGACCGAGGCACCGCCGTACCTGTTCTGCTGCGGCTCTTACCGGAATAGTCTCGAATGAGATGAGCGAAACTGCGATCGTGATGATGTCCTTAACCCGAGAGGGGAAAAGGGTTGCGCAAGTCAACCTCTCAAACGGTTTCTGTTATCATGTTGCATACCAAGCTCGGGCTGCGCTTCGTCCACTTCTTCTTCAGGTGGTTCAAGACCTTCAGATGGTTCAAGACCTAGCCAAGTAATCTCGGCTCCCTCCCGTCTCCGCTGAAGCGGCCTTATTAAATAGATGTTTACCGATACGCTTAAAGATTTCACATGCCTCCGGAAAGCTTTCCATGACCCTGTAGTACTAGGCTTTGGTGTAGAATAGGTCCCCGGGTATACTCAGCATGGATGCTCGGAAGCTTTAGTCCCCAATCGCTTCGGGCACGTATCTTGGTTGGGTGAAGTAATATTCAGACCCTGATGAAGTTCTTCGCATTTCCAAATGGTGAGAGATAGGAAGAGGCCACTTGTGAGTCCCGGCTGCCGCAGGCAGAGAATCATATGCAGTATTTGAATGGTTCAAGCGAGGGAATTGAGCCAGCTCAAAGGAGTCGGACTCTCCAAATGAGGAAGAATGTCAGGTACAAAGAATTGTGGATATGAGTGGCCAACGTAGCTAAATACAAGACTAGATATTAGTTGAGAATGGATGAAGAACTACGGCACAGGGATAGACTGAAGGTTGGTCTGGTGTCACGAGCCGGAATAAGCTAAGGAATGAAACGACTGCAAGTCCCAAAATCGAATTATCCCATCTCTGGAGTGGGATTTAAGCAGCTTGCCATCCGGCGAGAACACAACGGACCTGATCTCGTCGCTGTGACCGGTCAGAGGCTGAGCCAAAGGCGCTCCGGTCTTGCCATCCCATAATCGAACCGTCTTGTCACTTGACCCGGATGCCAGAACCTTGCCGTCCGGAGAGAACACAACGGACGAGATCGAGCCGTTGTGACCGGTCAGAGGGCGACGCAACGGCTCTCCGGTCTGCCCATCCCATAATCGAACCGTCTTGTCGTCAGACCCGGATGCCAGAACCTTGCCGTCCGGCGAGAACGAAACGGAGCAGATCGTGTCGCTGTGACCGGTCAGAGGGCGACGTAACGGTGCT
Organism: Tulasnella sp. 417; assembly: GCA_019633465.1. NCBI lineage: Eukaryota > Fungi > Basidiomycota > Agaricomycetes > Cantharellales > Tulasnellaceae > Tulasnella > Tulasnella sp. 417. Next base: position 28,351 of record WSTY01000059.1, read on the forward strand.
CCGGTCTGCCCATCCCAGAATCGAACCGTCTTGTCCCTTGACCCGGATGCCAGAGCCTTGCCGTCCGGCGAGAACACAACGGACTGGATCAAGTCGCCGTGACCGGTTAGAGGCTCACCCAACGGCTCTCCGGTCTGCCCATCCCATAATCGAACCGTCCTGTCCGTTGACCCGGATGCCAGAACCTTGCCGTCCGGCGAGAACACAATGGACTGGATCTCGCCTCTGTGACCGGTCAGAGGGCGACGCAACGGCGCTCCGGTCTGCCCATCCCATAATCGGACCGTCTTGTCCCTTGACCCGGATGCCAGAACCTTGCCGTCCGGCGAGAACACAACGGACCTGATCCAGTCGCTGTGACCGGTCAGAGGCTCACCCAACGGCTCTCCGGTCTCCCCATCCCATAATCGAACCGTCTTGTCTTCAGACCCGGATGCCAGAACCTTGCCGTCCGGCGAGGACACAACGGACCAGATCCAGTCGCTGTGACCGGTCAGAGGGCGACGCAACGGCGCTCCAGTCTGCCCATCCCATAATCGTACCGTCTTGTCGTCAGACCCGGATGCCAGAGCCTTGCCGTCCGGCGAGAACACAACGGACTGGATCAAGTCGCTGTGACCGGTTAGAGGCTCACCCAACGGCTCTCCGGTCTGCCCATCCCATAATCGAACCGTCCTGTCCGAAGACCCGGATGCCAGAACCTTGCCGTCCGGCGAGAACACAACGGACGAGATTATGTCGCTGTGACCGGTCAGAGGGCGACGCAACGGCGCTCCCGTCTGCGCATCCCATAATCGAACCGTCATGTCCCAAGACCCGGATGCCAGAGCCTTGCCGTCCGGCGAGAACACAACGGAGCAGATCGTGTCGCTGTGACCGGTCAGAGGGCGAAGCACCGGCGCTCCGGTCTGCCCATCCCATAATCGAACCGTCTTGTCCCTTGACCCGGATGCCAGAGCCTTGCCGTCCGGCGAGAACACAACGGACTGGATCAAGTCGCCGTGACCGGTTAGAGGCTCACCCAACGGCTCTCCGGTCTGCCCATCCCATAATCGAACCGTCCTGTCCGTTGACCCGGATGCCAGAACCTTGCCGTCCGGCGAGAACACAATGGACTGGATCTCGCCTCTGTGACCGGTCAGAGGGCGACGCAACGGCGCTCCGGTCTGCCCATCCCATAATCGGA
>WSTY01000059.1:29636-42270 GCA_019633465.1 Tulasnella sp. 417
AATGGACTGGATCTCGCCTCTGTGACCGGTCAGAGGGCGACGCAACGGCGCTCCGGTCTGCCCATCCCATAATCGGATCGTCTTGTCCCTTGACCCGGATGCCAGAACCTTGCTGTCCGGCGAGAACACAACGGACGAGATCGAGTGGCTGTGACCGGTCAGGGGCTCACCCAACGGCGCTCCGGTCTGCCCATCCCATAATCGAACCGTCTTGTCGTCAGACCCGGATGCCAGAACCTTGCCGTCCGGCGAGAACACAACGGACCAGATCACGTCGCTGTGACCGGTCAGAGGATCACCCAACGGCGCTCCGGTCTGCCTATCCCATAATTGAACTACTTTCTTGGAAGAGCCTGATGCAACAATATTGTCATTAGGTGAAAATGCAACTCCCCGGACATTTCCCATGGCTGATGCTGTCCAAATGTTTGCCGACCAGTTTCGTTCCCGTTTGACCAGATTCCAAGCTGTTGCCTGGCCACGGTACTTTAGCCACAGTGTTGTCTCCACCGGACACCGAGGAAGAGCCAATGCATAAATGTTAAAGGCATTTAAGGACATTTCATTGAAAAATGCGGCAATGAGTCGATGGGTATCGTTCCACAGAGTGGGCAGGGAATCCTTGGCTCTTTCCCCGAGGTTTTCCTGTAAATTTGTGAACTTAGCATGTGCAAATTTGTCGAACATCCTTTAGCCCGTACTTTCGCTAGAAGCCACTCATGCACTTCCTTTCCTATTGCATATGCCTCTGTCATACTTCCGATTAAACTCATCACTTCGAGCCATGCTAGAATTTTCAGGTTGCTAAACAGTTTGAACTTGCTCGTGATAGTGTGCACTGCATGCTCCGTGGCCCCTGATGACAAGGCCCCAGCTATTACATGATTCGCCCATGAACGACAGCAGTAGCGAAGCCCCGCGTGTACGTGGCGGTCGATCGCATCTTGGATCTTGGAGTTTGTCTTTCCGAACGCCCAGGGAGGAGCATTACAAATGTTTTGCTTCAAGTCGCGGTTCATGATATCAAGACTGATTGTTGCAAGACGCTGATTCTGTTGAAGGAGATCAACAGAATAGCGCTCGTCTTCACACCTTTCTCGGGTCACTAGGAGATCTCGAATCGACGTGTGCATCAGACGCACGGCTTCGCTGTCCGATTTAGGAATGTAGAGGAGGGAATTGAGATCTGCGAGGATATCCTCGCGGAGAAATTGAGCGACGCTTGGCCGACCCTTGAGCAGGGCACAGTCGGCGTGCAAAAATGCAATGACTTCGAGTGTCACGGGATACGGGGCCACTACAAGGGTTCCGAGTATCCAGGATAACATTCGCTTCCGCATGGGGTCTTTTTCTACCTCGTCGAATGCTCTCGAAAGGATTTGGTGGTACAGCCTGTCCACTCCACCCCACTTTGACGGGTTTTGCAGCAGATCTTGTAGACGAGTCTGAGGTGACCTACTGCTAATGTAGGAGGTCGCAGTACGAGCCCACTGGAATAGTCCCTCTGACATTCTGACCATGGCGTCTAGATTGATTGGCGAAAGCCAAGATTCAGGAAGTCCGTGGTCATCCTGGATTCGCGCGCATGCATGTCGGATAAAGCGTTTTATGTCTCCAGCGACCTCAGGTACGGTATCGAGGTCTTCCACACGCCACTTCCCGAGTTCCAGCGCAAGAACCAGTGGTGGTTCGGGGCGGCATGTAAGGAAGAATTTGACGTTGATAGGAAGTGACGCGGAGTGCTGGCTAATTAGCCGTACGAACCGCACCGCATCCTGGACGTTCTCGCATTCGTCAAGGGCGTCTACGACGATTGCAATCGGATGGGTGCGATCCTGAATCTTCCCCAGCGCTCCGACGAAGATTGTCTGGAACTGCTGCTCAAGCCGTTTCGTCGCGACGTCTTCGTTCTCCCTCACGCAGTCCAAGATTGCATTCTTGACTTCAGAACGCAAGGCTTTCCCGAGTTGCCTGGCAAGGGAACAAATGAACCGGCCGTCCAGCGAATTCTGGCCTCGGCGGAAGTGGAAAATTGCACAAGACCCCTGTGAAGCCCAGTTGTGAGCAATCGTAGACGCGATCGTCGATTTCCCGCGTCCGGCCATCCCCTTGATCCAGAGAACGCGGTTCTCAAGGGTCGGGGTATCTCTTATCCATTCGTTGATGCGATTCATGATCTCGACTCTTGTTCCAGGAAGGCATATGACCTCTTCAATTGCATTACCACGAGCACCATAACTCCCGTCTCCTAATCGGTCGAGAAGAGCAGTTCGCTCCGTGCGCAGCACGGTATTCTCTGAACCAAAAAAAACGTCAGCGATGCCTCCATTATCATAGATCGTAAACGACTGACTGAGTTCAATGACGATATCGTTCGTGTTTAGGCCCACGAGTAGCTGTCGTTCATCAAATTAAGTCAACTAGATGGACCAACGGTAAGAGCGGCACGTGCCTGCATTCTTTCGAGCGCCGTCTGGACCGTATCCTTGTTAGCCTTGAACTCGTCAGCATGATCACTCGACAAAAACAGCTTATTAAAGAGTCCCGAAGAATTCCATTTGTTGACTTTGACTTGAACGCGTTCGAGTTCCCTAAAGAAAGGGTCAATGTCGTCTTCCCTGTTATTTCTGAAGGCTACCAACTTACTTGCGTAATTTCTCTATACGTGCGGCTACCTGGTCCTCTGTCTCCCCACCCAAATTTTTCTTGAAGTGCTTCAGTTGTGAGGATAGCTCCTCGGTGTGAGAGGATAATTGCTTTGACACGTCTTCGTTCCTATCCATGGTCTAGTCGTCTCATGTTAGAGTTGCGAAAGCAGGAACAAGGTAAAACAAACCCTACCTCAATCATATTGACAAACCCCAATCCAACTTTAGCGGCTACTTTGACGAACTCGCCAACGACAGGAATCGCCCCAGCCGCCACTTCGACTGCCTCAAAAGTTTTCTTGGCCCCGACAAGGATCCGATCGCGAGCTGGACTACGCTTTCCTGCGTCCTCTTCAAGGTCAGGCGATGCATGTTGGGGTGACGTCGTGTGAGTGGTTGGAACGTCGGAATCCAGGGTCTGCACGACGGGCTTCGTTTGTGTGGTTCGAGCTCGTTCCAATGGTTCGGGAGGCTGATCGACCTCGACGTGAAGTGTAGCCGACTGTGGTTGAATTTCGGAAAATGTTTCTGAGCCGTGAACGGGACCTGTGACGGCAACGCCGGTCGGCTTGTCAGATTTCTGTCGTCGAACGACACCCAACAGTCACCTTACCGCCCGCATATATATCGATTAAGTGGTTCTGCGAGCACATTTTGGCGACGTCATTTTCAGAATAAAACAAGTTTATCTTGCCACTTACGTCGAGTTTCTGCCACTCGTTCTCGATCACGCCTCGACAACCGAACAGAGCGTCGGTGCATCGGCGATGACGTTGCGGAGAAAGCTTGTACTTGACCACACCCAAGCATCCTGCTTCTCTCCCGTACCTTTCCGACAACTCCTCCACTCGGGTACAGCCTTCTTCCAAAACGCTGTGAGGGAACGCGATGAGCGTGTTGTCCGTCGACTGGTTCTCGGAAGCTCACATACCGGATGAACTCCTCGAGGGTATCTTTGAAAGGGCTTACGCTTGCGTCTAGGGGAATATGGGGTATGTCGTTGATGGTTCGTTGCAGACTGTCAGCGGCGACCTTCGACTCGGGGGGCCAGCTGGTGTCCTGGATATACCGGAGCGGTTGGCACTTCAGGACATGAAGTTCACGTAACGAGGACTCTTACAATTAGGATGGACAATATTGCACTTCTTGCAGAATTTATCTTAGCGCAGAGTTGTTGGGTTGATGTGTCAGCTATTAGAACCAGAGAACGTTGGTTATTGCAGACGACGGAGTTGCTAAGGGAGCTCACCCGTCATGATTACGGTGTATGAGAGAATGCGTTAGGGAGAGAGAGGAGTACGACCCGCGAAGGGGGAGAAGCTTAAGAGAGTGCTGGGTGGCTGCGAGGTGAGGAGACAGCGTGGCCGAGGCTGCGTGTTTTGGCCACACGACCCTGGTGTTTGTGGCGTCAGGGAATTGTACCGAAGAATGGAAATCGATTTTGGCCTCAAAAGGTAAGGCAAGCCACAGCCACACCTTGCATCCAATTGGGTGCACCGTGATCAGATTGATTTGGGCGTCAGAAGATCGCTGGCTGGCACCGAAGTTCGAAGAGCGGTTGAATTGAAATGCTTCAGCCGGGACGACGGTTGGGTTGTTGACAGTGCCACCGTTGGGTATTCCTTGCCCATCGCACAAAGGTCCTGATTGCCAATTCAAAGAGTGAGCGAGGGAGCAAAAATCCAGGACGGAGAGGAGAACCCTACAAGAGCTGTGTGGGTGCGAAGTGAGGGAGCGGCGTGATCACACATGCGCATGAACAAGCCCGGCCGAGAACGGAAAGTTGTTTATCTCCCAAGGCGTCAAGCCACGCAGAGACACGCATGTGACATTCTTTCGAGAACATTCCAAGGTTGGATATACGAAAGAATGGATCGGGAGACATGGGCTCGACTGACACGCCGCTCTGCGTCACGTCAGGACGTTCGTCCATTCCCCGCAGCCTCGTCACCGTATCAAGCTGGGTACGATCGACATGTGGCGCTGGTTTTTAACGTTGCCCAGCTGGTGGTACCAAGCGATTCCTAGCCCATCTACCAACGCGGTGAGTGCGGCAAAAGCGGGAAGGACCCAACCGACCCAAGCTCTTCGAATTTGACGCTCATCGAGCTCAGTCGCGAGATTCTAGCGTTGCGGGAAAAATACAAGTTCACGCTAACATATAGATTGGGTATGTACAAGAACGTGGGCAGAAGGTTGTCGACGTAAAGGCTTTCGTCTACGGGCCGAAAAGTTGAGAGTGAGAGTCGTAGGAAGGATGAAGTAACGGACTCTGCTCATGCGAGGAAGGAAAAGAAAAATAAATTAAGATATGAGACAACGGGAAGGAACCAAAGCATTGCCTACACGCGTCTACCCTCTTCAACCAACAATCTCCAACCGTACCCGCTCATCGAAGAAACAGGCCAAGCAGCAACGACCACCACAACGACACCGTCAACGCCCCCTCGCAAACACTCGTCTCTGCGCGTTGTTCCCGTAGACCGAAGCTGGTTCCACCGATGTTGAACACTTCCTGAGCACCACCACGCCGTTGCTCGTAGCGAGGTCGCTCGTCGGCCGTGCTGCAGAGCTTAGTACCCATGGTCGTCCGCCAAGTCTGAGTGAACTCGACGGAGGTCGATGGAATATTGATTGCTGAGGAATTCGAAGGCGAATCGGGAAGCTTTCACGGCGACCGCCCAGGTACCCGTGTTGCACGGGAAGGTTTGGATAAAACTCTTCGCCTTGCAGGCGAATTGTCGGAGCCGAATCGGTTGCCTGTAGTTTGACCGGCCCTACGAGTTAAAAATATCCATTGTTCTTGGTTAGATATCATTGCGTGGAAACGAGACATCGTCAAGCAATAAAACGTACCAAGTGAGGTTAGAAATTGTCCGGCAGTCGACCCGGTAGCGGAGCTCAAGTACTTGACCCTCACGCTCGGCTGGTTGCTTGGGAAGTTGAACTAAGCGTCGTGTAGCACGCCGCTCGTGTCGGTGATGTAGTCGGACAGCGGGAGCTCGAATCGGTTGGCCGCCTTTGTAGATCGCGGAGCTGGGTGTGCGAGTGCTGTTCCGAGCCAAAAGTATACACAGAACTTGCTCCGTTATCACTTCGCTCATGACCAAGGTGGAGTAGAAAGGAGCCATGGTGGTCCATTGAAGGAAGGTCGTCATAGGTGAAGGGATGGGTGAAGAGGTTATGGGTTTGGCCGACGCCGCCGTCGGCGAGCCGCATTTGGCTCATCCCGATCGAGGCGCCTTGCAAGGCGAGGTCGAGGAGGTTAGAGACCCGCAGTGTACGAGTCTGAAGCACCGGCGAGACCGCCGGAAGAGGCCATATCAGTCTCGAGCACTAGCAGAAGAAAAGGTAAGCAACCGTTCTTGCTCTCACTCGTTGGCGAATTACCTGCGGACCCCTTTCCAGCAGCGTTGATGACCTGAGAAGCGTTGGTGTCAGGGTTCTGGAAGTTTGGCGCAGACGCATGGGTTTGATACGTGAGGAAAGTCGTCTGCGGAAGCACCGGGTTGATTGCGTTGTCTCAACCGTGGTCGTTGTAGCTAGAAAACCAAAGTCGTATCGCTGCTCCCCGCTTGGCTCCCCGGAAATTATAAGGGCCATTCACTTGTTGAACCGAGGCGGAGTCGAGATGTTGACCGAACTGGGTGAAGAAAATGGCTGCCAGCGGCTCGTCGGTGGTTCACGGGCGACACACGTTGATGGGTGATCAAGTCGTTGGCAGGATATGTTGAGCGTACTCGCTCCCAAACAGGAATGTACTCAGGGATCTGGGAAGGAGCGTGTTTCTTTCCGTGACCCTTGTAGATGTCGAGTTCGTTGGCCATCTGGGACCCGAACAGGTTGGCTCCGAGACGCGAAGTGGTCGCCTCGATGACTTTCGGGATCTTTTGCTCCTTGAAGGAAAGGAAGGCCGAAGTATCTATCAGTTGACGTCGAAGAGACTTTCATCGCGTAGAGGGGTTCCCCACTGATTGCCAGGAGTGGAGAGGATGCGAAGCCCGGTACTTGGACTGAGTTGTCGGCTTCTGTTAATGGTCGGCCCATTGAGCGGCGGGGCTTGCGGGATCAAGACCGCCCCGCCCCCGCGAGTTACCGCCGATGCGGATTGCGACTTTGCCACGCCAAGCATGCATGTTTTGGGTGTGGTTGAGGAACGTGCCGTTGCGGCGGACCGATAAAGAAAGCCGGCAGCTGTTGATTGTAATTTGGACTGGGAAATGCAGCTCGCTGACAGGATCCAAACACCAAAGAGATCACATGTATGCACTCGGTAAGGACGAGTAGAGCGTACGGGCATAGCAGCGTGGGCGAGACTGGTGGCGGCAATCGGCCTCGTTTTCAAGGTTTCGGATCGGGAGCACGGCGACGGGGGGGATTGAAGGGGGAAGGGAACAGAAAAGAATGAGGAGGGTGAGATGGACCTACGCGTGCTGCCCTCGTAGGTGTAAGAAGGTCGTGATGGAGAGGAGAATCGTAATGCGAGACTGGGCTGGCTACGACAAGAAATCAAGAGAGAAGTGTTGACACAGACGGCATGTGCCTGTGGGTTTTGCCCCGGTACCCGTGCGCGGCGTTGTCAGTGCCAGTGTCCGGAAGTAGCTGGGTACGTTAGGTGACATTGGATCGCACTTGGATGCATCACGAACAGGCTGGGTCGCTGGCGGCGTTGGGCTGATGTCGAGTTCGATGGAGGCTTGGTCTGGGTCGCAATGCACTGAGAGCGTGCCTGAACTGTTTCCACGCGCCTCTTCCATCAGCCACTCGCCCACGACGTAGTCAACAACATAAAGATATCACCGCCCAATTGCAAGGACGGTCCCTTCGACTGCGTTCGGCAACTGGGGCTGGGTGAACTGAAGTGAGAATCGAGGCCAAAAACGATTTGCATACGACTCTAATACTCTACTAATGTACTTCATGTGCGCCATGACATTGCACCATCCCCTGGACCGGACACATTGGGACTCTTACCAACGTCCCCGGAGGCAACGTCCACCGCCTGGTGTCGCTCCTCCAGGTAAGCGCCCTTCATCACTTGATCATGCGCCTCTCAGCAGGCGGGTGCCTGTACAGCTGTACAAACAGCACGACTTCCTCCACTAATACCCTCGTCCCATCATCTAGCACGTCTTCATTATACGCGACGGCGCACTATCGTTCTTCATTGACACCAGCGCAGACCGCTCCGGCTTTCCGCTATATCCCCACCGCCGATTTACTACAACCAACAAGACTCGCCCTAAGCGTCATCCGCCGCCTCTTCGGAAATCCAGCTCTCGAGTGCCCCATCGCTAAGATACTTCAAATATTGAAAGTGGAATCCGCGAAGTCAGTCAAGAAAGAACATCGACTTACGAAAATGGCGGTCAACTCCAAAGACCTTGTGCTGGGCGGATACCGACGGACTTATCAACGCTCTCGATGATCCCTGTCGTGGTTCGCGACGGGCCTTTGTATACCGTGGTAGCTACAGAAAAAATACAGGCGATCGGATGTGATTCACGCCTTCCCGGAGCACCATGGCGAAGCGAGGATCCTCATGGTCTCGCTGCAGCTGTCTTTTCAAGTGTACTTTCGAATGGAATGACTGAAACTGCAATCTCCATGATGTCTCTAACCCAAAATGGGAAAACGGATGCGTAAGTCGATCTACTCGAACCCATCTTGCTCTCTCGTTGCAAACCAAACTGGAGCTGTATCTGGCCTACTAGTCGTCCTCCGGGTGCTTCTGAATGCTCAAGTTCTATCCAAATAATCACCCTTCCGGGAGCAAGCACGAGGCGACATCACGTTCTCCGACTCGACGAGGCTTCCCCCAAACATCTTCGTCAACGAACAATCCCTCTCGCCGTAACAGCCATATCTACCAGAGCAGCCGACGACTCCCCCGCACACATATTCGAACCGTATGAGTGGAAATTGGTGGCCACTCGTTGTTTGTCCGTGGCCAACGGAGATCGAATCTTTTGCGGCGTCTTTAGTTTGGCCATGGAGAGAAATGCGTCGATGTTTAGCAGGTTGAAGGTTTATCCTGGCGGCCCACCGAGCCCGAATCACGTCGATGCGGAGAAAGCGTTGCTCGTATCAAAGATTGGGGGAAGCAGTCTCGGCGGTCAGACGGATTCGGGCAGCCCTCCGGCTACTAGCACGTCCTCAAGATTCACGAGCCATACTGCGTCCTTGCCGTATGCTACGACCGTAAGCACACATAACAAAGTGACTGCGACGGTGGTTCCGGGGAAAGGAAAGGGGAAGTCGAACCGTAGGCCCAAACCTAAGTAGAACCAAGGAAAATTTGCGCCAGAAGACTCGGACGAGAGCTGGATGTTTGAAAAGCGGCGCGGGGTGAGGTGAGGAAGGAGGCTTAAAGAGACGATTCTGAGTAGTTGCGACGACGCAGATTTTACTTGGCCAGGTTGGCGTAATATAGGTTGGGTTGGGTCGGTGTGCCCGCAACCTGACAGCGAGATTCCACCCCGACAGATAGGCTGAAGGGCGGCATCAGTACTATCAATTATTTAGGTATATACGTATTCATATATTGAGACTTGCTCAGAACCGCAGCCAATGTCGGGGAGTCGAGGCACTCCCGAGGAGTCCAAAGAGGTGTCCATATTGAAGGCGATCAGTTAACAGTGTTAATCTTTCTCATAAATACTTAGTAGAGATGTCAACGCAAGATAAAGAGTATGAGGAATGCGAGGATGAAGAACAAAGCAAGACTCTTTACTACGGTGGGACGGACGAGAAGGATCGCGCGTCGCCACAAACCGCCTTCCAGCTCCTCTACAAATTCTCTAGCTATCCTTTGTCCTCCTTCGTCACCAATGCTAGCACAGAGCTCTATGACCTCTGTAGCCAAGGCAATTGCTTCCTCATTCGATGAACTGAGCATTACCAGCAGCATCAGATGCCTTGCCCCACCTTCATCGTTGCCTAAGCGGGTAAAGACGGCGAGCGCTTTTTCACAAGCTTCTTTCAGCTGCTCGCTTTTTCATTGGTCAAAGTAGAGAAACGCCATCCTGTGCAATGCATATGCTTCCTCGAGCTCCCTACCAGCAAGCGCATTTGCCTCTGCCGCTCCGATAAAGGCAGCCCCCGGCTAGCTGTATTCTCCGCAGTCCTCAAAAGCATACCCGAGCGGCCACAGTGGCAACGCTCGTCCCAGGTGACCCTCCACACGATTAGAGATGAGCAGAGCTTGGACTAGAATTCTTTGCTTTCATCGCTTTTGCTCTGGATTCTATGCACGGCTCCGAGTTCCGTTAGAGCGCCCGCGTGGAGAAGATTGTCAACAATCTGCTCAAAGGTATCACAGGCCTCATATGGCGCGCCGTTTGTGTCACGACCGGCGACCGACGATTGCCGCCTGACGATCGCCGGTCGCCGGTCGTGACACAAACGGCGCGCCTTAGGCTAGCACCGGAAGCCGACTGTGAAACGCTCTAGTCGAGAGGTCGTCTGGTCTCAGTCACATGTTCCTTGCCCATCGCACCAAGGCGTCATTTCAAGGAGAGAGAGCAGAAATCCGCAACGGAGAGAAGAAGCTGACGACGGTTGTGTGAGTGCGAATTGAGGGATCGGCCCCATTCCACAGGCCCCAGAAAAGAAAGTTGTTGTCCCCCAAGCAAGGCGACATGCCATGCAGAGACGCACATGTGGCATTCTGTCGAGAACATCGTAAGGCCGGCTGTACACATGGGCTCGACTGACAGACCGCTCGAAAGAATGCATGAGGCTCGCCTTCTAACGTTCTTCCATTCGCCGTCTCGTCATGATGTCAAGCTCGGGGTGCAGCGCTAGGCATCGACATGATTTCCTGGGTACTAACCGATTCCTCGCCCGTCTCTCAACTTGGAACGACCCCAACCCACCCAAGGTCTTCAGAGCTCATGCTCATCTAACAGCCTTTAGATTTTAACATGAAGGAAGTCCATGGCTTGATGGCATGGTGGAGGTCATTCAGCGGAATTCTTACACGTTGGAGGGGCGGGCTATGAGGATGATCTTGACACACAACTTGATTGGACTATTGGAATACAAATCGATACAATCATATAGACCTGGAATGCACGAGAGCATAGAGCAAAGGCCGTCTATGCCAAAGTTTTTGGCGAAGGGCCAAGAAATTGAGGGGTGCATCTGGTCGGAAGGGTAGAGGAACGAACTGTGCCCACGTTGGAAGGTAGGAGACCAGAAAGAACGACCCGGAATGACCAGACGAGATCAACAACATTGCATACACGCGCCTACCCTCTTCAACCGAAGGAGAAATCTCAAACCGCATCTACTCATCGAGCACGAACGGCTAGGACGCTAGGGTCGAACGACCGCCGCACCACTCAAGCTTGATGGCTACGGTTGTCGGCCGGCCAAGTATGAATGGACTCGAAGGGGTTCGATATAGTCTTAGTTGTCGGAGAAGGCGAGGGCGAATTGGGGAGCCTTTGACGGCGACCGCCTGGGTGGTCCGCGTTGCGTTGGACGATTTGAGGGTTTTTCTTTTTTTGCTCTTGGCCCTTGGAGGCGGACCGTCGCAGCCGAATTGGTCGCCCATGGTTTAACCAGCCCTACGAGCTGGAAAGACCAATTGTTTTGGTCAGACATTTACTGTGTGGAAAAATGAGACCGTCGTCAAACAATAAAACGCACCAAAGTGAGGGTTAAAACACGATGTTGGCAGTCGAACCGGGTCGCGGAGCTGAAGGACTTTTGACTCCTCGCGCTCGGCTGCCTTGCTTGGGAAGTTGAACTATGCGTCGTTTGGCGAGGGGCTCGGATCGGTAGTTGTAGTTCCAAACAGCGCGAGCTTGAATCGGTTTTGGCCGTCCTGGAACATCGGAGTCGCCGCGGTGACTGAGTGCTGTTGCCGGCCAAAAAGCAGGCCAATAACCAGGCTTTCCTTCCTCCTCCATCACTCGCGGTCAAGGCGGAGTACTAAGGAGGGGGGGGGAGCATGGTGGTTCCATTGAAGGAAGGTCGAGATGTCGTTCAGAGGTGGGAATGAAGAGCTTAGAGGTTTGGCCCACACCCGCCGTTGTGGAGGAGGGTTCTGGCTCATGTCGAGGAGGTTAGAGACCGGCGGCGTATGAGTCCGAATCACCGGCGAGACCACCGCAAGATGTGGTAGTAGCCTCGAGTACTAACAAAAGAAAAGGTTAGGACCCGCTTTCGCTCTGCTCTCGTACCGACGAAACGCCTTTCCTACCGCGTTAATGAGTTGAGAAGCGTCGCGATGCCGGAAGCTTTTCGGTGGACGCGTGGGTTTGATAAGTGAGGGAAACCGTCTGTGGAGGCGTCGAGTTGACGGTATTGGCGCAGGTGTTGGTCCCTTGTAGCTAATACTAGCTTGTGTCGGTACTCTCTGCTCGATTCGTTCTTAATTATAAGAGCCACTCACTTCTAAAGGGAGATGGAATGGAGATGCTGGCCGAACTGGGGCTAGGAAACCGGCTGCCACCAATTCGTCAACGGTACATGACGACGACGCGTTTCTGGGAGACCAGGTCGTCGAGAGCACTCGCTCCCAACCAGCCACGTACACGGGGAGTCGGTAGTGAACGGGCTTCTTTCCGTGGCTCTCGTAGATATCGGGTTCGTTGGCCATCTAGGGACGAGAGCAGGTCCCCGACCCTCTGATTAAGCGAAGCCAGAGGGAGGGTTTTCTCAGCCCAAAATGTTCAGGCACATTGTATGACGTCACCTCACGTCATCTCAAGCAATCCCGTCTTGGACCGCTAAGTCCGACCCTCTGATTGAACGAAACCAGTTTTCACCGACTCCCTGACGTCATTCCGCGTCCTGCCGGACGTTCGTGTCCTGGACCGTTAAGTCAGTATGACCCTGCTTCCGGTGCCAGGGAGAACTATATCCACTTTCTGGGAGAGGACGTGAGGACGACGGACAGACAGGGTTCAGGGGGTGGAAACCGTCTCGAAGATGTAATGGCCAAAACGATTTTGAGAATCGACCAAATATTTCTT
>WSTY01000060.1:0-26214 GCA_019633465.1 Tulasnella sp. 417
CAACAACATGCTCTGAGGATTGCGGTTTGCACCGGTTACCAGCGATCAATTCTTTCCAGAGAGTAAGTGGCCAGAATCAGCGCGTGATATGCTCTTCAGAATTCAGAGGGCGCTTAAAGCCTTTCTGCCCTAGCGGACACTGTATCACTGAAGTTGCAAGTATATAGAGGTGGATGTAATACGCTTCCAAGAAAACCGTTTCCGTTGTTGAGAGCTCAGACAGCTTAGAGCCCGGCCTGGCCAGCTGATCCGTCCTTCGTGGATAACGCATTAAATTTCCAATAGAGCCATAGAATCATATACAGTTAACAGGATTATATTCCATCGTAACCAAAGAGAGAACAGAGGGTAAGCAATGCCGTCCCCAACAGTGGGTGTAAGCATCCCAGTGACGGAATGGTACTGCGAGAGCTATCGATGGAAAGGAAATTTTCGTCACAAAAAGGCTTTAAGGTGGTAAAACGTATGGAATGGGAAAAGGGGGATGTCTTGTTAGCGAAAGTGGTGGTGGATTTGGGTGAGCGTCCATTTAAGCCAGGGAGGGGAAGAAGAAGCGGAAAGAGGAAAAAGGAACAAAGCTGGTTTCAAACCAAAAGCAGCGACGAGCGGACGAGCCCTTAGATCTCGGTCGAGTCCCTGCCCTTCAAGAATGGAATTTGGAGGGTTGTCGATCAGTCGAGCTCGTCATCGCCAACGGCAGCGACCTCCATCCCACCAAACGCCCCGGTGAGCATCCTGCGCCCTTCTACGACAGCGCCCCTCAGTCCGTACTCGACAGCTTTGCAACCCTTCCTCATGTTATGACCTTGAAGCTTGGCGGCCTTCACGACTGCTTGGAAGTCCTTCGCTTTAACAGCGTTGAGGCCCTTCCTCGCCATCCGATGTTGCTCTTTGACGTGTCTCGCAAGAATCTTCGCTCCAGATCGCACGAGCGAGCCGTGTCTCGCAAACGTGACTTTTTCATGACCAATGTGGCCCGAGGCGGTGGAGATGAGGGATCCAGCGCGGACCGAGGCGGCGGACGACAGTTCCTGGAGGATAGAGGAGGTTTTGGAAACGAATTTGAGAATGAGCTCGTCGAGAAGCTCTTCAAAGTTGACGATGGTCGAGAGAGAAAGGAGGTCGGTGATGCTGCTGGATTTGCCGTCCTCTGATTCAGTCGGCAGGTGGTCCTTCAACACAGCTTTGACGCCGCGAATAATGTACCCGAGCGTCAGGGGGATCCTAGGTCCCTCGAGGAGGAGAGGACGGTCAGAGTCGGTTTGGATCTGGGCGTCGGCATAGTGAACGTCGACGATCTCTTTCTCTTTGCCCTTCTTGCTACCACGAGTGCAGAGCCCAGTACGAACAGCGAGCGGAGTCCCGCTAGAGCGAACAGCGGAGAGAGCGAGAGAGGGCTTTACGATCACCTCTTCCTTGGCGTTGCTAATCGTTGTAGTGGAGGAGGAACCGCGCTGGCCAGCGGTACCCTGGGTGGAAGGGCCAGCTCCAGGGGTCTGGAGGAGCATGGTGGTCGAAGGCGTGGGGATCGCCACTTTGGGAGCATCGACGATTGGGGTAACAATGCCATCATTGAGCGTGCGCGGTCCACTGAGGAGTGGCGTGGCCGTCATGGATGCTGGGACGGCGGGTGAGGTCCCCTTGCCATAAGGCCCAGCTTTGTAAATGGCCGTGCCCAGGACTACCACGAGTATGGAAACAACGCTGAACACGAGTAGAACCATCAGTTTTTGCTTCGAAATAGAACGGACACCCACTGACATGGATGTCGTCCAGGAATGGGAAATATTGGACGGCTGGAAAACACGCGATGAGGTTGAGAACGAGAGGCGACGGCGAGGCCTGGAATTGGCGCCCTTCTTTCTGGGGTTGTAAGAAGCGATCTTCTGAATGTCTGCGGCGTTTGTGTGCTGAATGACGATCTCTTCGTCGGCCGCAACCTTGTCGACCTCGGCGGCTAATTCGGTCGGCGCGAAGTTCCCGATAGGGGCTTCCTCAAGTTGGTCTCGGACCGATGTGGGGTAGGCGTCCTGGACAGGAGGCCGAACCTTGACGTCGTCGGCATCGTGGATGGGAGCGATAGCGGTGTTGTCGATGAGGAGTGGAGGGGACGGGGGAAGGTCAGGGGAAGCCGTGTCGTCGCGTCGCGCAGCCGCCGCTGCCGCTCGTAGCTCTTCGGACGGGGTCAGAGGGTCTG
This sequence comes from Tulasnella sp. 417, assembly GCA_019633465.1. Taxonomy (NCBI): domain Eukaryota; kingdom Fungi; phylum Basidiomycota; class Agaricomycetes; order Cantharellales; family Tulasnellaceae; genus Tulasnella; species Tulasnella sp. 417. The sequence continues at coordinate 2,198 of WSTY01000060.1, forward strand.
GGAAGGAAAGAACAAGTGCTGTGCTATCGGAGCTGGACAATGAACCGCTGATGAAAGAGGGAAGGGGCTCTCTGAATGGGTCAAGTGTGGAATGCAAAGAGTTGGATAATGCCTCATTGACGCGGCGGTCGGATTCGCGAAGAACGGCGTCGTGAACGGTATCATCTTCGGAGTCCCGTCCCAAGTCGTCTCCTGAATCCTCGTCCGAGAGAGATCCATTCACATCATCGCCTGCAAAGGTGCGAAAATGTAAGCTAGTGCTGCCAGGAAGACGAGAGGGGGGCAACGATAAAAGGGAAGCGAGTGGTTTACCTGCGTGATGTCTCGCGCGTTCAACGTCGGAATCGAAATCTCCAGCGACGCTGGCTGGTGCAGTGGATGGCTGATCTGCGTCTGAGATAAAGTCCCAGTCGGTGTCTCCTGACGTGAGCGATACTGTGCTGTTCGTAGGAGACGCAGGTTCCATGGGTTGGATTGGGGGAGAAGGGGGAGAGTGAGGTGATTGCTGGAATAGGGGCTTATATGGACCGCTTGGGGCAACTGAAAGGCCGTTGTCTGGTTGACCGGCGACGCGGTGACTCGAGAGTTCCCAGGTGCCGCAAGATTTCGATTTCTCATTGGAACTCAAGCTTCAGTGGGTTAAGCCTGCACTTGCACACGTTGACACTTATCTCTGCTATCTATCGGAATCCCCATCGACGCTACAGCTCTGATTCTTCGTCCGTATCTGCACCTCATCCATCCGAGCGAAGTGACCACCTGGGGGTGCGCCTGCTCGCACATCACAGTTTCAAAACCATCGCGTGAGTCTAAGCACGCAACCACCCTATCCCATCGTCGAAGAGCCTATAGCCTTTACCTACGTCTTCTCTCGCAGCTTTAACACGTATCTCTGCTCGCTACCGACACCCAATAACGTCCACATAGGGTTTAGCTAACACATCGTTCCGCCCGCCCGGCTCTCACCCGGAAATCTTTACTCGAACCAAAACACTACCCCCCCGTCAATGGAGGCTCAAATTTTGTCCGCAATTCGCATCGCAGCAGACCCAGCTCAGGACCGTGCTTTGCAAGCACAGGCCGTCGAGTTCCTCAACATCGTCCGAGGAAACGCTCGCGAATCCTGTGGTGTCGCCCTGACTCTCTTCCTGGAGCAGAACCCTGATGGCTCAAGGAAACACGACGTCCACGTCAGAGGTTTCGCATTACAGCTTCTAGATGACTTCCTTGGAGGGTAAGTACACGTTTCCTTCGTGCTGCCTTCACCAGTGGCTTGTGCAGACATTTCGTTGACGCGCTTTGGGTGGAATTGAAATTTCAGATTGGAGCCATTGGACCCAGCTGCCTTTGCTACGTTAGAACAGGCGTTCGTCGGGTACATACAATCAGAATACATTCACGGCCCGGGCGAAGCCAGTGCTCCATGTACGTTCGTGCTATGTGGTGGCGACGACGACGAAAGTAATTTATTGACTCTGTCGCCGCCCTCAGTCATCCGCAACAAGTTCTCGCATACCCTCGCTCTGCTCTTCCTTCGCTCTTACCCTGAGCAGTGGACCAATTTCTTCCCGACCATCTACTCACTATTACGCCCTTCAATCCCTGGATCTGATCCCTCCGCTGGTCCACCACCGATCAACGGTCACGTTTCGCTACTATTCTTGAGACTCCTCGTCGAGCTCAGGTAAGCTTTTGGCCATCTCGCGTATCGTTATTTGCTATTCTAATATATCCACATTCAGCGGGGAAGTTCACGACTCGATCCTCAAAGGTGCGCGCACTTGGGCGGAAGACAGGCAAGCACGCGACAGCATCATACGTCAAAAGATTCGTCAAGATGAATCCGAGAACATGAACTCGGCGGTCTTGACCATCATCTCTGAAGCAGAAGAACGTCTGGTTAAACATCGACAAGAAGCTGCTGCGACCGGAGATTCCCAAGCTCGCGTACGCGAGCGCGCTGGTTTGGAGGAGGTTGTGGAGAGTGGGATGAAAGCCTTTGCGGGCTACTGTCGTGCGTCACCCCTTGGGGCTCCCCTTTTTGCCTCCATAAAAACCTTACTGACAGTCTGACGACCTTGCGGCGTGGGGTTTCTGATGCACGTCTCTCCCACACACACGTTCTCCAGAGTGGATCGACATCAACCTCACGATCAATCAGCATACCGTGCCTTTAATCTTCCGATTACTTGCCGACCCTTCCTCTCCAATTCGGCAAGCCACCGCACATGCGCTGTTGAAGATCGTCCAAAGGAGTTTGAAGGAGCCTTCAGACAAGCTACAGCTCATTCGAGTCTTGTCGTTGGGGGAGGTTTTGGAAGCGCTGGAGAGGAAGTCGAGAGAGTCTCGAAAGACTGGAAATGGGGACCAGGCCGACGAAGAGGAAGAGCACTTTAGAGAAAGCCTCGGAAAGCTTGCTTGTGGGTTGGGTAAAGAGCTGGTGGATCTGATCGCCGAGGTAGGACCTTGGGCTCGCTTCTCGACGAGAGCTAATGCTAACTCGGCGGCACTACCCAATTTAGCCAGCACTCCCTCCTGAAGGTCGAGAGATGGCAGAGCAATTGCTCATGCAACTATTTCCTACTGCCATACAACTCCTCGCGGATGAATATGACGATACCTCGTCGACTATTCTTCCACTATTCACCATCGTCTTCTCTAGCGTACGTTTTCTCAACTTGCATCGCTGACACACTAAACAACTAACTTTTATGCATACAGTACAAGAAAGCGAAGAAGGCCGACCCCCAATTCCACCTTACCGACGCTAAGAGGCAGGTCATCACGTCAACATTAGAAGTCATCGTCCAAAAGATGAAGTGGGACAAGGATATCGGTGACGACGAGGACGAATTTGAAGACATGGACGAAGATGACAAGGGTGCCTTTGAAAAAATGAGGGTGGTAAGCATCTTTCGCCCGCTCTTACTGTGTCTACCATACTAAATGTCTTCAATCCGTAGGACCTTCGCAACTTGATGGATAGCATCCTCAATGTGGACGAACAATTTGTTACGAATGCAGTTCGGACACTGGCTGTTGCATCTTTGTCCGCATATGGCGCAGCTCGCGCATCAGGGGGCAATCCAGCCGGTGGTCTTTCTTGGCAAGACGCAGAACTCGCTGTCTATCTTGCTTATGTGTACGGCGAATTGAAGCCGAAAGGTATCGTGGATGAAACTCGCAGACGGCTCCATAGTTATCTGACGAAACGCCATTCACCATAGGCAAAGTCAACGCCGAGCAACAGCGCAAGAAAGATGCAAAGCTTCAAGGCGTGGAACTCCCTGCAACACCGCACGACGAGGTGATCTTGGCTCTCGTTCAATCTGGAATATCGTCGTATCCCCATGTCGCTGTTCGTGCGCAGTTCTTTGAGAGCGTGGGCAGATACGTCGACTTCTTCAAGGATAGGAAAGAGTGCATCATCCCCGTTTTGGAAGCTTTGGTGGACCAAAGGTGGAGCAAGCTTCATTGACGCCCGCATCAAGTAGCACTAACAACCTGGGACTTTTTCTACAGAGGAATGCATCAACCGAAGAAGAGTCGACGGGGTAGAGTCTACTACATCTTCTACCGCTTCATCAAGCAAGTGCAAAAGGAGCTTCCTCAAGACATCCTTCTCTCCATTCTGAACAGCATAAGAGACCTTCTCGAACTTGAAATAGAACTCCCGCCACCAGATTCCGATGCCTCGTCGACCGGATCGTCGCCCACACCAGAACAAGATGGGAACGCCATCCTGGAAGAAGCGAATACCGCTTCCAGCATCTTCGACAGTCAAATCTACCTCTTCGAAACGACTGGTACCCTAATCTCAACCATGAGCTCACTGGGAGAAGATGAACAATTCAACCTGCTCCAGGTACTTGTTCTTCCTTCCATCTCCTGCTCTTCGCTCTTGAAACTAACTCTCCGTCCAGGCTGTTCTCGCACCGCTTCTATCAGCACTCTCTCAAAGCTTACAAACCCCTATGAAAGACTCAAAGGATGTACTTCCGGTGTTCAAAGCGCACCATCTCATTCAAGCCCTGGCCAGTATCGTCAAGGGATTCCCCGACGCGCCGACATCTGCGAACAGCGAGCATACCCCAGCCAAGAGATTCGAAGCGTTCAAGCAGGTTGCGGAGGCTGTATTGGTCTCTTTAGAGGCATTCGGTCACTTCAAGCTCATAAGGGAGGCTGTAAGTTCCCTCGGCGTCTCAGACGGCCCCTTTCTGAATGATGCCGGGTTTTCAGGCTCGGTTTGCTTTCACTCGACTTGTGGCTGGAGCTGGTGTCGCGGTTGCGCAGTACATCCCTACCCTCACATCCCGTCTGCTTTCTGCAGACTGCGACCCTTCAGAGATCGTGGAGCTCTTGTCATTCTTGGGCTTAGTATTCCATCGCCATCTTGGGGTAAGTTCCCTAGATACGCGCTGTCAAGCATGACTTACGAACTCTTCATCATAGGCCGAGGTCATTGACATGCTGGATCAGTTGCTTCTCCCGCTTACGACCAAAGTTTCCGCTGTCATCACGCAGCCGGTCGATGGCACCGATGCCCAACAAGCCAACGCAGAAACAAAGAAGGCGTACCTCGATTTCATCCTCTCTATTGCTACCGGTCCGCTTGTAACGGTTTTCATCTCTCCCCGTGGGTCCTCTGCGCATTCCACCCCCATGACCGATACTAATTATTGCCCAATCCAGGCAATCTTTCGAGCTTCCCTTCGCTAGTGGAAGGTATTATGGGCTTTGCGGCGGACGCCACCTACCCTCCCAGCCAACGCACAGCTATCTCTATCCTGGCCAACTTCTGCCTCGAATTCGGACCTCCAGAAGGAGCTCCTTTGCCTGTCAAGAAACCTGGCGTGAAGGAAGAGGTCCAAACCCATTATGTCCCTGGTTTCGAGCAGGTTATCTACGACAGGTTGATCCCGTTAGCATTCTCCATTCCATTGTCGCCAGGCTTCAACTGGAAAGATGGCCTCACGATCCAGGTAGCGTAACCATCCGACCGGAAGACGTCCTTATCTGACATTCTGTTGACTGTAGGTCACCAACGAGATCGGTGTAATGTTAAAGGCAACATACAAAGCTAGAGGGCAAGAAGTGCTAGACTTCCTTGCCAACTCGTTCCTTCCCTCCCAGAATGCCCCACAAGAGACAATTATTGAGCTTGTGACCAAACTACAAAGCGAAGACCAAAAGGCATTCCGCAAATACTTCACCGCTTTCCTACAAGCACGCCGATAAAACCCCCTTATTCATTACTCCCCACCGAACGCTTTGCCATTCACTTTTCATTCGCATTCATATTTTCTTGGTTCATGCACTCACTAGTCCCCCCATTCTTGCATCGCTCACGCATCTGACTATCGACACTAACGTGCTAATTGTAATGTCTTGTTAAAAATCCAAATATTAACATAGAAGGCGTGGAACGAACAGAACACTCTAGCAACGTAACATCGTTCCTAGCGAATCGTAGAAGACATAGCTTGTCTCTCGGTAACTCCTTTCAGGACTTTCGACAGAGTTGCGTGCTCAATCTCCAACTCCCACATTGTCGTAAGCGCTTTGTCCATAGCAGCTTGAAGCGACTGGCGATGAGCTCGTGCCCTTTCTAATGTGGCTGCCATTTTGCTGGTCTTCCCCTTGTTGCTTCCATGGCTTTGACCCGTGCTGGATGTCGCGATACCGGAAGTAGATTGAGTTGGATCAAGAGAAGATACTGAATGGCCATCATCTCTCGGGCGGTCACCCGTTGTAATGCCTGGTGTTAGAGGTAACAAATGGCCAGGTGGGGTGATCTCCAAAGGGAGCGAAGGTTCGAATAGTCCAGACGAGGTTGGTCCTGAATCTGAGGTAACATTGACCGCAGGTATTATTGTTACTTCTTGTTCCCCAATAACGTCTTGCACAGGTGGCATGGAAGCAAGTGGCAGATAAGAGGTGGAGGCAGTAGAAGGGTCGGAGGTCCCCAGTTGCGAGACTGCGAGAACGGAAAGATCTGGCCACGGAGGGAGTGATGGATCGATTGCAAAATCGAGGGTCGGGCTTGCGATATCGGTTTGAAGTGACAACGAAGGGGATGGGCTAGGGATCAAGCCGAGTAACGATTCCAGTTCCTGGAAGTCGAATTGCCCGCTGCCGCTCCCGAGAGACGGATCCGGGGGGATGATGGTATCGACGCCAGAGGTGAGGTCTATTGGAATCGCCTGGCGAGTACCCCAGCTAACCAGGCCGTTGTTCTTCCATGTCAGATCTATGCCGCCGCCGCAGTCGCTCGTATTGCTGGGTAGCGTGCTGTGGGTGGACAGTGCAGAAAGAGGTGCGAGCGAAGGGAGGGAAGAAGGTGTGGAAGGAGCGGGAGTGATAGATGGTGTGCTGGCGACCTGCGAAACGAGCTTGGATTGGATCCATTGTTGGATCACTGTCTGAAGCATCTCCACGGTACCTGATGAAGAACCACGGTTAGAGCAGATTCGAGATTCTTTGTAGTAGGCTAACGAACCAGCATTCGATCCGCCCCCGCCGGCGGCTTTCAAGGCTTTCTTCAGCGCCGCTGACAACTTTCGAACCAGATCTTGGGTTTTGAGAAATCTCCATTCCTCCTCCGATATCTCTCGGCCGTTAACGTCTACCCTCCGAATCTTTGTGGTGGTCGGGTTCGAAAATGACTTGAGATGTTCCAGGAGGGCTTGGAGTGAGGAAGTTACCGAAAGGTCCGTTGTGAGAGACAGCATTACCGCTCGGATGGCGTCAGCTGGGGACGAGCTGACGCCCGCATTCGGGGGAGCAACCTTACGACGTCTTTTCTTAGGTCTTTGGGGCTCTGCATCCTCGTCGGGGATTAGAATAGGGTCCTCCGCTGAAGTTCCCGTAGGCTGTGGTGAAGGGCCCTTCTGGCCGTTGAGGTTGGAAGACACGAGGCCTGCCACGCCTAGGAGGTTGCTCTGAGACCGAAGAAAGTTCTTCGGACGAGAACCATCTGCTGGAAGTTCCGGCACGCTGATTGCAGCGCGTTTATGCTTGGATTGATGAGGTTGAGAGAGCGTATGCGGGGTTTGGCTCAAATCGGTCGGCCTTGAAGCCACGTTCCCGCTCGGAACTACCGATTGAACTGGGGTAGGCGTGGAACTGGATGATGAAGGTGCTGCAGGGGATGATCGTTCAGACACAGGTAATGGGGACACGGATAGTGCAGAGGTCCCCACCCTGGATCCACCACATTCGCCATTTGCGGCCGCTGCCGCCATCGTCTTACCGTGATGCGACGGAAGAGCAAGACCTGTTTGCTCGTGGTCGCTCTGTGAGTCGTCGCCAAAGAGGGAATCATGATCGTCGTCGCTAAGCATGATGAAGAGAGGTTGCGTTGGGGAGCGACGGCGGGAGGACAGAACTTGAATCGGAACAAATCCGACCGCGGGCAAACGATAGCAAGCAAGCGCCACCCATTAACCAATGGCTTGCCCGAGGCGCGCGTCAGAACTCTGTCTGCCGCCATCTTGGAATTCACACAGAGTCGTTCACTGCATGATATTTCCTATCTGCTACACCGATACTCCGAAGATGATAGCATTTTTGACGGTGGCTAATAGCCCTCCTTCGTGCTAGACCCCCAAGGCTGGTCCTTCGTCTCCGTACACCGGATCCCTCTCAAACCACCCCAACTTCTCGATTTGCCTAGCTTTTACTGCTTCTCCTTCCTTTCCATAGCACATGTCCCAGCTAAACCCCTTCGGATAACTGCCCACCATCTGGAACGGGGACTCTACCTCTTCCAGCAATCGGTGGCCAACTCCAGCTGGAAGAATAATCACATCTCCTTTTTGGACGGTTGGCGTGACGTTTTCAGGATTCTCCTCTCCTCCGAAACATAGCTTGGCTCGGCCGCTGATAATGCACAATACTTCGTGCGTCGTACTATGGTAATGGGTGGTCTTGTACATCGAATATCGCCATTGTGGATTCACAATGCCAACGCTTGTCAAGTGGGATTCGACATCCGAAGCGGAAGCATTTGAAGGGAAGGCGGAGTGGTAGATTAGGAGTGGTTTCGACTGGATGGAGGTATTGGGAATAAGGCCATGCCTGGCAATTTGGTGAGACGAGACACGAAGTCGGTTTAAGGGTGTCAGCTTGGCCATGGTAACGTTGATAAGATGAGGATGAAGGTGATTGATTCTGTTCCAAACAATACACCTGCGATTTCCCTCCTGGGATCAGGGACGTGATAGTCGACGTCAGTGGGGCTCGTATGACCCAACCTCTCCGCATACTGTCCGTCCGCACATGATTCTTAGATTCAGATTAAATACACGGGTATAGCACCAAAAATACGACCAAAGCTAATCAACTTGCAAGCTCAACGAAATTTGCAGGGAAAATTCCCGTCTGGCTCGGTTGTGCAGCCAACCGTCCTGTCCACCAATCATTCGTGCTCTCGGTCTTCTCCGTTACATAAATCACATCGCCTTCTCGGAAAGAAAGGTCGCCAGCCTATTAAGCAGTCGTGTCAGCTTTGTCTCTCGGTCTTCGGGAGGCGGATAAGTTTGAGATGCATACCTCAGTTGCAGCGTAATCAAACATGGCAATGGCTTTCACAGTTCCAGGCGGAGCTGGCCCGTCCAGCCCTCTCTTCACCGATAATTTGCGAACAGGTTTGTTGGACGCTGGGGACTGGCTTGCAGGGGGTGGGGTGATCGGTTTCTTCTGATCGAAAGTCGCGGATGGCAAGCCACTGAACGGGTCCTGGTCTGACCACGTATTTCCGACAGGACTTGGGTTACCAAAAGCTCGCATAGGTTTGGGTTCTTCTCGGAACGGGAAAGAGGTAGCTTCGTTATTCACATATGGGGGTGGCTCAGGGATCGGTTGAGTTTGGGGGAAGGATGGGGTAAACGAACGAGAAGGGTTTGAAACGGGAGCCGGAGCCTCAGGGACATAGTCGGACTCGAAGTGAGTGGGGAAGATGGAGCCGCTAGTTGCAGAGGGTGTCGTCTGGCGGGGAGGAGAACGGCTATTGGGGTACCACGACGTCGAGGTCGCGCTCACAGGTGGGAGCTGGGTCCGAGGATACCAGGATGTCGAAGTAGAGGTCGAAGTTGGTTGTGGCGCAAAACCTGGGGGGGTCTTCCATGGATTGTCATCTTCGTCATCGGCGAACCCATCAAAAGCGGGACCAGCTGATTTAGCCGACGGCGGCGCTGAGCGTGGCGGAGACCAGTCCCTTCGGGCGGATGAGCCCATTGAACTTCTGCCAGTATATCTATCGTTGTCCGCTACTTCTCTTGACTCGCTGTCAAAGCCGTTGTTGGCCGGCTTCTTGTTGAAGGGGTTCATTGACATCGCCTTCTTGTGCCCTCGAGCGAATACGCCTTCCGAGGATCGGGTTGACGAGCTCCCGATGCCTTGGAAAGAGTATTCACTAGACCTGCCGCTCATCGATGGTCGATCAGAGTTGGGGGACATTGGGTCATCATCGACCCAACCGGGTATAGGATCCCCAACTGTCTGGGTGAGTGTTTGGATAAGGCCGTCGGCCCAATGTGGGGGAGGGATAGTACCACTAAGAAGTTGCTTTGCAGTGACGTCTGACTGATATGCAATAGCGTTGGCGTCTTGCCTCTCAACTGCAAGGCATGGCGGCGTTAGCGGTTTCTCTGGGTAGCGTAGGCGTTATGAGCCTCACCGATGATCGAGCCTTCGATCGAAACACCACCGAACAAACCTACAATTGGGGACCAATGAGTAATCACTTCTGAGGCGGTGATATGGCTGGACAAACCTTTGGTTTTTGAGTAAGAATACATGGCGGCTACCCGTCCTTTTGTGTTCAGCGTCCCCATTGCCTCGCCATTTCGTCCTAGAGGCCCGACAGCAAGAGACAGATTTCCTCCCAGAGTAAGTGAGCCAGCGCTCATGAAAGAGCGAATTGCCGAGGTGGAATTTAGCACGATGAGAAATTCCGTCAACTCGGCTCCCGCTTGTCCTCCGAAACCCATCCCAGCAGTTCCTATCGCCGAGGGAGCGGAGAACGCTGTTTGAGGGAGCGTTGCCAAGTGTGTGATAAGTGTGTCAGCAATCGATTGCATGGTCTAATTGGTCATATTGCAGAACGATACGTACTTCCATCCGGGAGCCGTGCAATGACCAGACCAGAACCGGCACGGGCGCTGAATACGAATCCGGCTCTACAGAATGGAAGAGCGCACGTCAGAGTAGAGAGTGTTCTATCAGCGGACTGAATTGGGAGAGCAAGAGATAGGCCACCCGTGCACTCACTTGACCACTGTGAAGATGACGAACCCCTTTGCTTGTTGTAATACTGAACGTGGAACGACCTTGTCCAATCCATTGCCACCCGACGAGACGAAGCTTTTAAAGATTTTGGACGCCTTGATGCATTCTTGTGGCAGAGGCTACGTCCAGACGAGAATGCGGTCAGCAACCCTGGCCGAATTTACAGTTGCAATAATGACGGAAGTGGTCAAGGCCTGGCCGGTCTTCCCAGCATGCAAGCCAACCAGAAGACCACCTACCTGCGGTAATGGAGTGGTAAATTTCATTCTATGAGGGCCACTGTGAGCTGTGAAGGTTGAAATCCCGTAAACTGTGGTTGTTGGGAGCAGAGGAGGCACGCAGTAAAGGTGGTGCGAGGCAAGAGCGAAGGGTGCCGAGTTTTCGCGGTCCGGCTTGCGATTCCGTCACGTGACCGCAGTCCGCTGCGGGAAGATCGGCGACCGGAAAACCGCAAGGTTTAGGATAGTGAGACTACACATACCGCGTTCTTAATGCACCGTGAGCTATGAGTAGTGAATATACATATAGGACGGTCTTATGCGCTGATCTAGGTGAATTCCGGAATAATGTTTACCCTCAAAGAAATGGCTTTCTCCAGAGGTCCATATCGTGTACTCGTGATCAGCAACTACACACGATATCGCTAAAGAGTTGCATAATATCAATGAGCCAGTTGAACGTCTCGATGGAGCAAGAAACTCGAAGTACGCGCCTGAGGATGCATTCGGGATTTTTGCGGTCTTGGCTTCGGTTAATCGAATTGCGAAGCGCTGTTTCACGTACGTAGCGTGTCGTTATTCACCCCTATGCTGTAAACCCGTTGGCGCCTAGTTGGAAATTTCTATCTCGTAGAAAGCATGAAAGCGCGCCAACCGCGAGGTAATCCTAGCGAAAGTTCCTCAAGAAAGCAAGGCTATTGATCTCCCAGACAAGCTAGATAGAATCCTCCCAAGGTCCGCGACAAATGACTTTTCTGTAGTACTGCCCTTTTCGTTAGACAAGCTTTGCATTGCCTGCGGGTGTGGTTTAAAAGTCGCTTTGTTCTGTCTATCAGGGGTGAGAACGCCGCGCCAAGGCTCCGAACCCCTCACCTCCAGACCAACGACTACCATCAACAGCTGCTTGAGAGAGCCGAAGCCTACTAGAAACGTGGAGGATGGCAGCCGTAACAAGCGACAGGGAGCAACCCGACCGCGGTCGCCACCAAGAGAGGGACTCGATACCAAACCCAGTAACGCTGTTCGATTACCATCTTAAAGTACTCGATGCTTCTTACATTCAGTTCTTCCAAGAGCGGTATGTGCGCGCCAGAAGCGTCATCGTATTCGGCAGGCAGTGTCTGACAACGTTTCATTCTCCTAGAGTTCGCATTGAAGAGCAATAGTAGGTTCGGTCCAATTGCTAACTAGACCGATGTGTTGACCAAATCGGTCCAACCCAGTATCGCGTCCTTGGCGCAACTTTACCAACGAACCCGCTACATCGACTCTCAGCTCGACAACGGGATAGAACCTACCACTCTCCGTCAAGCGTGGCGAGAGGCTAGGGACTGCGTTGACCGGGAGGCTGAGGCTCACGGGGCGTTCGCTTCGGCGTTGAAGAACGATGTCGTGAACCCACTCATCCACTTGAAGGTTCGGGCTCCATTGATAGCAATCTACCACTACATATAACACCTTTCACTCTCAGGAGACTACTGACCGCACCAAGAAACGCATTAAGGAGGATATCAAAGACAGTAGTCAAGCACACGCCGACTATGCGGAGAAGGAGCTTCCTCGGCTTAAAGCAAAATATCTCAGGAAAGTCCAGGAGGTCGAGGTGCGTATACTATCTGTCCCGTTCCATTGCTGTAGACTGAATGCTCTGTATATAGGAGCTCAAAGCCATGGACAAAGCCTACATACCCACCTCTGGCTTCGCCCCAATCCCACAAAGTTTTCCTACTTCCTCTTCCGCCGCATCTGCATCGACATCCCCGACATCAACGATCTTCCAAACCAGCCTACCAAATCCCATTACCGGTGGTCCTGGAGGCTCACCCCCTCGGTCTGTTCCAGTAGCGGCCCCACAGCCTCACCAGCCGATTACCTCGAACCCTCTCGGCGGCGGTCAACCTTCGAGGCCGACTACCTTCCCAGCCGTTCCCCGGAACCGCTCTCCAAGTGCATCGACCTCTCTGAGCGATCTCGCTCAGTCCAGCAGGCGCGCTTTAAGGGGGATGCTAGCCGACGGTGGCAATCGGCCCGTTCTTAACGCCATTCGTGATAACTTTGGCGACAAGAACAACCAGGCCATGAAGACAGTCAAAGCAAAGCGAGATGCCGAGGAAGCCGATAAAGAGTACCGGAAAGCGGTGCATTGGTTAGAAACTTTGAGACTACGGCGAGCGACAACCCTCCGTAGTGGCTTCACGGTGAGTCATGCCCGTAATCACAGAGGCCAAGCCTAACGTTTTGTCCTATAGAGCTTAGAGGACTTCTTGTGGGAACAAGGGATGACACTCAAGAACGTACTCCAGAAATACACTGACTGCCTTTTGTAAGCCAGGATCCAGTGCCCACTGACGCGCCAAACTCACTAGTAATTTACTCGATAGGGGTACTGCGGCTACAACTTCTCAGGTAATTAACCCCTATATTGTATCTGCTTCTCACCCTTCTAACCCGAACCCCCTCGTAGTTGGCAGTGCACATTCAATCTGGCATCACCAAAGTCTCTCTGGAAAAAGACCGAGGGATCCAAGTACAACCATTCGCCAACATCGATAACGCACTGAAGCGTGTGCTCCCGCCTACCCTTTACTATAACTATCTCGTTGGCGAATCGAAGGATCTCATCTTCGGCGACTCTCTGGTGGGATATGCTACGTCACATGGTATTACAGGAGAACCCAGTGTTGCCCTGGGCATGACGGGGATGGGGAAACCCGGTGGACGAGATGGAGGAGCGCCTCGGACGTCTAAAGAGGAGCACAGAGGCATAGAACCTATAGGTCTTGCGCATGAGACCGTCCCGAGACTGGTCAGGATCTGTATCCAGGATATCGATTCACGAGGATTGGACGTGGAAGGGATATATAGGGTGAGCCTTCCTTTGACGTGAGTGTCTTGTTATTAACTGCTACCCCTACCATCCAGGTGTCCGGAAGACTCGCGAATGTGCAAGAGGTAATGACCAACCAGTCTCTCCTTCCTCCTTAATCCAGAAAAAACTGACGATTCGTGGTTCCACAGTTGCGGCACCTCGTCGAGAGGGACGAGGCGGAGTTCGCATTTGATCCTCAGAAGGATGATGTATTCTGTGTCTGCTCGCTTCTCAAGGTAGGGTAGCTATTTGGCCAAGTTGAGGAGCTTCATGTTGACGAGACCCTCTTTCTAGCAATATCTAAGAGAACTCAGCGAGCCAGTATTCCGGCTTCCCTTGCCAGAGCGAATACAATTAACGGAAGACAGAGGTGTGTCGACTCACCACCGCCAAAGATAGAAACTAATACCAGGGAAATATCGAACAGAGGAACATATCCAGAACGGCTTCAAAGTCCTTCGAAACAAGATGCGCCGGTTGCCACCTGTCCATCAAGCTACATTGCGATTGCTCATTGAACACCTGGCACGAGTCGCTGCTCATAGAGACCGGAATAAGATGGACCCAAGAAATCTGTCCATCGTCTTTGGAGGGCTTCTGTTTGGTGAAGATGATATGCCGAAAGATGGAAATGTTCTTACAGTCGCTCAAACCAAGGTGAGAAGGACAGCCGTCAAGTATGCTCATGTTCAGCACTCATGTTAGTTCTGCAGGACACCGTACTAGAGGACATGATCGCCCATGCAAGTAAGCTTTTCGACGAGTCCCAGCTCATGTCACCTCCTCTACCCCCCGCGCCGATGGAGGAGCCAGTCTTTGTTGACTACGGCACGGGCTATACGCGAGTATATGACAAGCCGAAAAGGCCGGAACGTAATCAGGACTTTGCGCCAGCCCCTTCGACTCGGCCTGACCATAGCATACATCCGGGCACTCGACGATCGCCGAACGGCTCCGCTGCTTCATCTCCACGAACACCGCTTTCACCGAGAGCCGTCGATACTTCCCTCGAGGGAGCCGATACATCTGACGACGGTCGTCCACCCCCCCCCCCCCCCGCCGAAGATAAGAGACGTTTCGATGGAATGCATTTCACTGGAGACTTGCGCCCCGCGTCTCGGGAAGGGTATCGGGGAGACAGTCCAAGGCGAAGCCTCGATACCTCGGCGAGCGGCGGCTCTCCGCGAAAGTCGCCGAAGAAAGTTGCGCAATGAACGCATGAGACTTGACTTAAACCTTTTTTACTGCATGGTATATGCCATTGTATCATACTCCTGATGTGTGGAAGAACTTTGATTTCGTAGAATGATCTATTTTTTTCACGTTGCCAAACGGTGATAACGGACTTAGGCGTGGTTGTCCCGCGGTTTGCGTCTTGAATCTTGACTACGCCGCGCAACCCAGACGCCGCTCTCTTGCCAGAGCCTCATATTTGTTTAGACGCGTGCTCAGCGACCCCAACGACACTTAGCCCACACCTACTCTACTCTTCAACACCTCACATACCATCCTCGACCGTCCTACCTCTCTCCTAGACTCCTTTTCGTGCTTCAACCACACGCTCCTCGACTGGCTTTTTTCCCGAGGTCCTGTTGCGCCCCAGTCCAGCTCTCAATCTCAGCGCGTCCAGGACCCCAACCTCCGTGCATCGCGAGCTAAACACTTCACCACACATGGTTCGCGCAACTCGTTCCACTCAGCTTGCTCTCGAGGACCCACCGACACCACAGGCGGCCCCTGCCGTTTTGCCAGCGAGAAAAGGCCAGACGAAGAAGCGAAAGCGTACCTCGGAGAACGAAGACTTGACACAACCTGAGCAAGACCACCAACAATCTCCAGAGACCGAGAAAGATGGACACGTCACCGCCGGAGGGGAGTCAGACAAGGAGGGTGATAAGGAGGACACGAAGGATAGACCACTCGGGAAGCGGCAGAAGACGAAACAAGTGGTGAAAGATGAGGACGTCGAAAGGCATACCCCTCCCCCTCCAAGACACAAAGACGCCGGAGAGGGCACACTCTCGCCGGCGGACGCTGAAAATCTCTTGGTAGTCTTAGAGGCGTAAGTGGCGCTCTCCAAACCAAGGCGGTGACACCACGGCTAATAAGTCTTGTTCCAGTGTTGACCTGCAGGGCCTCCTAGATCGTGACCTTCTTCTCTCACACTGGCAATTGCCTGCGACCTACAGAGATGGCCAACTAGCGTTGTCCCTTCGCATTATCTTAAGGGAACCTTCGTCATTTACCCTCCGCGTTCTCCAGGTAAGAGACGATGATGATGCTGCTGCACCGCCACCTCACAAGTTTATTTATCTCTTTTCCCATTACCCCCATAGGACGCCATTAGGACACTTGCAGGCGAAAGGCCTGCCCCTCGCGTCCAACCATCGCGCAGTTTTTTGGAGCAAAGTCAATTTTGCGACTTGGCGTCTGGCTTGCTACAGCAAATCGCGACAAGGCATGCTGGCGCCATTGACACCTCAAGGGATACCATTGAAGCGGATACAGACGAAGGAGGTAGAATGCTCATGGAGGAGGATGAAAAATTAGATCGCTATGCTCTCCACCAACATCTCCCGACGGGTGATTTCTTCACCTCAGCCGCCAAGCTCTCGGCTTCGGATGCTGCTTCTCTTGTCACCGGTACGTCTTTCAACCCCTCCTCCAGGTTGCCCCTCCCTAACCCCGCAATTACAGGTCAAGCGTCAATTGTTGCCCTTCAACCGTCAGTTCCTCTTGATCCCATCTACCTCCCAAAGCTTGGATCATACTCGCGACCCCTTAAGCCTACCATGGTCGCTCCAAATCGACTTCCTGTCTCGCAAAGAACCGCCACGGGTAGTATTCTGGAATATGGACCTTTCGCGTCCTTCGCTCCGATATACGATTCGGAGGCAGGTGAAATCACTCAAGAGGAGGTGCAAGATATCATCTGGAACAAGCGGCAACGGCTCCTTGCACGCAGAAAGCTCGCCAAGGCCATTGAATCCGACATCGAGACGTACACGGCTGTTGGGGACGCGACGTCATCCGCGGAAACTCCCGACTCGGCTATCGATCCTTCGCTCGGCCTGGACGATGACCTTCGAGCGGCGATGCAACAACTGCAGCTTGAGATCGGAATTAGTGATTTACTCGAGAAGAACGCCTTGGGGATGCAAAAGCTAGTCGCGTTGCAGAACAGCAGACTTAGATTGGGCGAAAAGGCTCCACCACCCGAGGTAGATGGAGAAGAGTGGAAACTTGGTAAGTTGAAAGGTTGACCCAAACCAACCTCCGCTAATCTGTGATGATTGCAATGCAGCACATACCATTCAAACCTCCCTTGTGACTCTCACATCTCTAAGACCGCGACGCGCCGGCTTCCCTGATGCGCCACTGCTCCCACCGCCGGCGATTTTACGGGCTCTCCACCAAACACTTGGAACTGATCCGACCCCAGGTTGGAAAGGCACCCTGTCCCGAGAGCGTGATATGGCGTATCGAGATAACTCGACCATCACTATTGGAACAGCACCATATTTCACCCCCGCCCCAGCCCAACCAGCTCCTTCTCGACCTGCTCCAGTCACGTCAACTCCGTCATATCCTTCTGTTCCTGCGTATTCGCAGCAATATCAAAGACCCGGTTTTCCTGCGACCACATCTTCCTATTATTCGTCTGGAGCTTACTACGCATATGGGCAATCACCAGCAACAGGAGGGAAGCCTCAAATGCCACCGGGCCAGTATTACAACCCTGGCTATTCTTATCCACACTATATGCAACCCCAGTATGGAGCGTATGCCGGGCAGCCAGCCTACGGTCAGCAACCAGCATATGGTCAGCAACCCATGTACCCGCAACCACCCGGTACGCCAAACCCGCAACAAAACAGGGCAATTCCGAACGTAGCAAAGCCTACCATGCAGTATGCCAATGGCTGGGGCACGCCCACCACGGCAGGAGCTGCATTGCCCCCGCACATGCGAAAGACCGGACAGGCTCCTGGGACACCTGGAGCACCGGCCATGGGATACGGGACGCCGAACGCTGCTGCCGCATCTCCCGTCTATCCCCCAGGTATGCAGACCCCTCAGTATGGCTCACCATATGCGGGATGGCCAGCACAAAAGGCGTAATGTAGGGTACTTCTCATAACACGCACTTTCTCGAGCGTCCGAACTCCTTCGTTCGATAATACATGCTCCCGTTCTTCCACTGTACTACCGTAGACCTATATTACTATATTTATATTCGATGGTTTTCCTCGGAATCGTTAGCGCAGCAGTCTCGTCGCGTGACAGGTCAGGCCCAGCATGGAGAGCACACGGTGGTAGACCCTCACAAGCCCCTGCCATTTTCTACCATGATTCACGTCGGTCATCCAGCTTTCACGTCTCCCGCTCACATCAGCCCAACCCTCCCCCCTACCGTTTAAGATGTCCGCTCTAGAAATTGGAACACCCGTGACACCAGAGATATTTGAAGGGCTCCCGGAATCGCCAGCGATCACCAAAAAGGATGGAGTACACAAAAACACGATTCTCAAGTCTCATGGCCGACCTCCATGGTGATAAACTCCACTCAACCCAAAATCACACGACCAAAGCTGATTTCTTACTGGAAGGTACGGTGAAGATGGAAAACCCCTGACAGACGCATTCGTAATTGGCATTGCAGGAGGTATGTGCGTAGACAGGTGGTTCTTCCCCGCATCCTGACCGAGGCAATCAGGCAGTGCCAGCGGCAAGGTATTATCAGCATCCCATCATCGGGCCTATGCGCCAACCTGAGCAAGGGATCATCGAATTTTTATTGTAGACTTATGTCGCCGAACAAATCCTCAGAAAGATGGAACACTTGCCATCCGTCGTGATTATGTCACAAGTGTGTTCTCCCCCTAACACTTGTTGCCCCCTGCTCTAACAGACATGACGTCCATACCTCTTCCAGGATAGCTTTTACAATAGGCTGAGCCCGGAACAAAGCAAAATCGCTTTCGAGAACAAGTATGATTTTGATCATCCTAATGCCATCGATCTGAAGTTGTTTGCCGAGGCATGTTCACATCGTTGCTTGGGCTTTGTGGTAGAACTCACCTTCTGATCATGAACTAGTGCCTAGCGGATCTTAAAGCTTACAAACAGACTAACGTGCCGAGGTATTCCTTCACGAGGCATCAGCGCGAAGACGATAGGCAATACCTGTCAGTTGAGATATTAAGCGGCTTCAATTGGCATTAATTTGCCATTTAATCAGATACGGTGCAGCTATCATCATTGTTGAAGGTATTCTAGCTCTTCACGATCCAGGTCTACGAGCTCTGTACGATTTGAAGGTTCGTGTCCACCGCACCGCCGTGCTTGTCGTCCCACTTAACATACCTATCTGCGCTTAGATATTCGTCCAGTCAGTCTGTTTGGGGGGCACCTATTAAATTCGAGGTACTACCATTCGCAACTGCTATTTCAGGTGCGACAGCGACCTCATGTTGGCCCGAAGAATCAAGCGAGATACGACGGAGCGCGGTCGTGATGTCGAGGGAATTCTTGACCAGTAAGGCCACCTCAGTCTCAAGAACCACACTATTCATCTCGAGGACTGCCGACTGAGCTTCGAGTTTTTAGATACTTGAGGTTCGTTAAGCCTTCCTACGACAACTTTGTCTACCCATCCAGCAGGAATGCGGACATTGTATGTCCTTCGACCATAGTCAATTCGTCTTATACACTCATCTATTGCATTACTCTAAGATTGTTCCAGGCCACGATAACGGCATGGCAATCGAGCTCATCGTCACACATGTGAAAAAGATGCTGCAAGAACGATCAGTAAGCTTCCGCCAGCGAATGGCTCGTGCGGATGCTATGATCCCGAAAGCGGTGGACCCAAAAGCCGACCAGCTTTTAGAGGGAATAATCGTAGTTCCAGAGACTCCCCAGCTCAAGGTGTCTTCTTAGTATCTCTTATGTCGTTTCCGACTGACCCAGTATCCCAGGGGGTTCTCACTCTGTTGCGAGACAAGAATACAGGCCGCGGCGACTTCATCTTCCAGACAGATCGGCTAGCAACTATAGTGATCGAGAAGGCCATGGAACTCATTCCCTTCAAGCCTGTCTCCGTCGAAACCCCAGTCGGGGTCGTGGCTGAAGGCAAAGTCATTGCCCCCCCTTGTGTCTGCGGTGTATCGATCCTTCGGTCTGGTGGGCCGCTAGAGAAGGGGTTGCAAAGAGTAATCCGAGACGTGAGGCTAGGTTGTCTGCTAATCCAGTCAGACCCCGTCAGTGGCGAACCTCTTTTGCTGTACTCCACTCTGCCATCATGTGTCCGTGAAAGAGAAATGAGTACGGACACCTGGGTATTCCTCCTGGACGCACAGGTGAGCACTGAAGAACCAGAGCTCGCATAAAATGTCAGCATCTCACGTTTTCGGTCACAGATTGTCACCGGCGCCGCAGCCTTTATGGTGAGCCTATCCTAGCTTGGCGGGACCGAAACTAATGTACAGTATTGCTTAGGCAATTCGCGTCCTTCTTGATCACGGTGTTCCAGAGGATCATATCATATTTGCAACATTCCTAATCGCCCATGACGGAGGCATTCGTGCTCTTCGTAGGGCATTTCCTCGGGTACGCTTTGTCACAGGATCGATTGACGAGAAAATATCACGAGAAAAAGGCCGACCTGGGGAACGAGACTTTTACAACCTTACACCTGGGATGGGGCACATCGGAGAACGCTATTTTTAAGGGAGTGCTCCATAGGTTGGCGTGTTATATAGATGTAAAATGCCAGGGAATTGGGAACATGGTATTGGAGCGTCTATCAATTAGGGGGTGTTAGGCGGGAGCTCGTTTGCTCGCTCGTTGCGCCTGGTGGACGGAATGGCCACGTGATTAAGGGCCCCGAACTTGCCGTCGCACTTTCGACCGCCGACCACGGAGCGCGACTTCGTCATGGACGGCCCAGCAACTGGCTTGCCTCAAAATAGGAGCCCTCTGTCTACTATACTCTTCTTTTGCCTTATATTATACCTCACGACCCGCCCGAACGATGATCCTTTTGCCCAGAATGCGCTTCGTAAGTCTGCTCAGAACTCGAGATGAAGTGGGGCTTAATCAGGGTTATTCCTAGTGGAATCGATTCAAGCTGCAAAGCACGTCCACGGAAACTATTCTGCTTGGCTGAATGGGACTCAGTCGAATTATACAGAGGTTGGCTATTCCATTTGGGGGATGGAACCCGAGAGACCTGAGGATTTCGGACGGTAGCAAACGCCCCACCCTTTTCTCAATCCTCTAGCTCAAACGGCTCTTCCATCTCTACCTCCTATCGATCCTCAACGCTCTTCATATTGGTCTAATATGACTGGATTTTGGAATGGTCAAGCACAGCTGTACAACTTGTCCAACCCAGCAGATTTACCAACCTCTTGGGCCCCTATTGCCGCCGGACTTGTGAAGGACTTAAATCAAACTGAAGTAATCAGGAAACTAGGTACTTGGAATTGGACAGAAGTATCGAAGACGTCATTTCGGTTAAGCGAACCCGGGGACAATGCTGCTGACCCGGAAGTCCAACCCATTCACGTCAGCGTTCTTTTACTGTACGTGACATGGACCATATAACTAATTACTCTTCCAAATAGGGTCATTTGGATCTGGAGAGTAGCATTGACTTTACCAAATTCGAGTTCAGTGGCCTCCACTTGCCTTCGACTGGTTCTATTGTCGCTGTGATGAACCCGAACGGGTAAGTGGCGCCGCCTGTGCCAGTGGCAGATAAACTAACCTCCATTTAGCTCCCCTGTAGACATCAGAAACCTACCACCTTTACTTCCGCAGCAATGGCAAAATGCCTCTCGATACGTCGTCCTCGAAGAGCTCCAAAAACACTTGGAATCCTTGCAAAAACAGCTGGATTTCGGAAGATCCAACGACGACAACCAAAGTCGTTAGTAAATGGGATCTCAATCCTAAATTTCTATTGACCGATACCACTTCTTTAGCTGATAACATGGAGACGAGTTGTCAATTCGTATTCTACGGGCATCTGCAGCCATGTACTGTTCCTGTGGCCAAGCTGAGAGAACTGGAAGGAGAAATGCAGCACCCAACTGGGATAAGCACCGTCTCAAGACCACCGGTTTTCCTTGATGGATTGCTCATCAGTTCTGATTGCGCCATCCTCGTGGAACTGAAAAAAGTCGACGGAATGAGGTATGTATGGTGAAGCAGGTCATAGAATCAATCTCATACTCTTGTTCCCGATTAGAGTTGATCGGTTCTGGCGAAAGGTTTCGACATGTGAGTCCGCAACTGGGCAGTGTTCGATTACACCACAGATTAATGCCCGTCATATCAGATGCAGGATTGGCTTCTCTGGTCTATCTTAGCCTTCTCGTGCTACTAGTACGACAAATGGAAACCACCCGCACGCCCGCCGCGATATCTCCCATATCTCGATGGGGTTTCATATTCCAAGCACTCATGGACTCTTTTGCGTTCACAAGCGTGGGTATAAAATCTGATATCCAAGAGGAACCTCCCCTCACTGACCCTCCTTGTAGCACACAATGTTCGGAATCTTGACCAAGAATAAGGCATCAGTATCGATGGTTGCTCCAGGTTTTCTGGCTTGTATCCTGGCATTAATGTTTGAGATTGTAAGTTCTGAACGGAAAGCCTGAAGAGAAAAGCCCTTTGCTTATGGATTTTGAAGCGGTACACGTCGCTGATTCATCGCGTCCAAGCCCCTGAAGACGAAGCAAGAGCAAACAGCAGGCCCGAGAGGACTGTTCCGTCCCCGGCACCTGAAGCTGGGACTGGATCTGCTCCAACTTCTGCTCCAACCTCCACGCCTCCGTCAAGCCGGAGCTACGAGTTGCTAAGGCGGTTAGGAACCGGCCTAGCCCATCCGGATGGCAGAGTCTGTGAGTAGCATCCTCCTTGCCTTCGAGAGAACCGACAGTGACGTCTCACTCGAATCACAGGGCTATTATTTTTCTTACTCTTCATATTGGTACTACAAGCAACGTCAAGCAACACGCTACTAATGATTACCTTGGCCGTCTTTCACTCTATGTGGGTACCGCAAATAATACGAAACATCAGTCGCGGTACGCGAAAAGCGCTTCAGAAGCGTTATGTGATCGGAACCACCATCCTTCGGGCTTTGCTCGTCCTATGTGAGTTTCGCGGGATTAGACCAGACGAAAATTCTAACAACACTAATCATTCAGACTACTTCGTCTGCCCTGAGAATATATTACTCCTTGAGACCAACCGTACGTTTAACCCATCCACCTAGGTCCTCTCTAAATAGCTGATCGTTATATTGCAGCGTGGGCGTATGGTATCGTTCTGTGGCTTGCGGTTCAAGTACTGTTTCTTGTCGGCCAAGAATACTTAGGAGCACACTTCTTCATCCCGAAAGGAGTGCGTAGAACTGACTGCGCGTAAGGAATCTCCTACTAATGAACTGCATTGCTCCTTTGCAGTGGATTTCGGTTCCCGAGGTGTATGACTATCATCCAAACCTGATGTCGGACCCAGAAGCACCGGAGCAAAACCTTGGCGATTGCGCCATTTGCCTGGAACCTATTGTCGCTCGACAGGAGGGTGCTGCCTTCGGAAACGAGAAATCAGGGGAGGGGCACGCCAACCCTGTTGGAACTGGTGCTTCATTGT
Organism: Tulasnella sp. 417; assembly: GCA_019633465.1. Classification (NCBI taxonomy): domain Eukaryota; kingdom Fungi; phylum Basidiomycota; class Agaricomycetes; order Cantharellales; family Tulasnellaceae; genus Tulasnella; species Tulasnella sp. 417. The sequence goes on from WSTY01000060.1 coordinate 25,247, forward strand.
TGATCAATGCTGGAATGCGGCGCCAGTATGCGTTCACGCCGTGCTCTCATATCATGCACACAACGTGCTTGGAGCAGTGGATGCGCGTCAAGAGTATATGCCCGTCCTGCCGAACACCTCTTCCACCGTTATGATGGACTCGCTTTCCCCGATCGCTGCTCTTCATAGGAATGTCTATCTCCAGGCAACTGGATTCTTTGTAATCAATATATGGCATAATCACTATAACCTGGAAAGTGGCAGGATAGCCCTCTGGTCTATCTATTCATGCGAACCCGTCGACAGGCGGCAGGTCACCGATGGCCTCGTCATTGATGTTCCTGATTCGCTATGTCGGCAGAGGGTGAGCGCAGGTGCACTGTCGGCGACTAATGCTACTCACGCGGTAACGTGTTTTCGTCGTTGCGGTAGGATGTCGTGAAGAATGCCGATTGTTCGAGAGCGCAGGTGGCGGTAAGTTAAGTGTCTCCTGACGATGCAGATAATAGGCTTTCTTCGCTTCGCGATCCGAATGCTGCAGGGAAGATTCAGATGAAACGATGGTGTGACTACCTGAAGAATGAACCAGTGGATGAGCCGTCGGCTGCACCAGCGGGAAATCTATCTCGTGCAGTCCAAGCATGTCCTCGCAACCCGTCAGCAGCTCTTTAGGTGTCCTAAACGCCTTAATATGGAGGTTGCCGGGAGAAGCAGGATGATTGACAATCGTAGCATCCGAGCTCGCCGGGAGAACAGAATCGGTTCCTAGGTCAGGATCAAGCAAACGGGAGCTTGGGCGCGAGCCATGAATCAGGGAGGCCGGAACCGCCCGAGCGATCTCGTTAGTGAGCGGAGATATCAGGGTCAATATCTTCTCAGAGACCTCGGAGAACTCGGAATGTATGCTCTGCAGAAGTTCGGTTCTGAGCGCAGATAGATGTCCATCCAACGTACGCGATTCTTCAAAATTGTCGCCATTATTGGATACT
>WSTY01000061.1:0-41527 GCA_019633465.1 Tulasnella sp. 417
TGGGATGTCGCCAGTGTGTCCTCCGCCTAGTGTAAACGGGGAAATGGGGGAAGGAAAGAAAGGAAGAAGGGGTCAAGAGAGGGCCTTTCGGTTCATGGGGAACGGGAGAAACACACCTTCACTGCCCTGAGCGCAAATGAGGTCAACGCCGACTTCGAGTGCCTTGGCAACGTGTTTTGGGTGGCCGACCATATTCATCACTGGGATGCCTGCGCTGTGCAGCTGACGGGGAGGTGGATGTCAGGATCCTGCCATTTCGGCATAGGCGATCTTCTCCACCAACCTTGTCTACAGCTTCCTTGGGCGGGACACCGACGGCACATACGAACAGGGAGGCCTTTTCTTCGATGATGCTGGGAGGAAAGGCAGAGGCGTTAACACGGTTGGGCCAAACAGGCAAGTGGAGGCCAATGCGTACACGTCAATGAGCGCCGGAAGGTGACCCTTGGTGTAATCATACTATAGCAAAACGGGCCATCAGACCTAGTAGCTGGCAAGCTAAGCTGGAACTTCTCACATTGGTCTTGCGGGCATTGCCGCCGACTTGAGGCAGGAGCAAGTCGACGCCAAAAGGCGCGTTGGGGTTCTTCAGGTCTGCTTTGATGGCCTTGATTTGAGACCGAAGCATCTTTGGTGTGTATCCGACACCTCCAATAACACCAAGACCGCCGGCACTACGAGTTGGGGGCGTCATGAGCGTGAATGCCAAGAGATTGCAATTCCGACTGGACGGGCTCACTTTGTGACCTGCCACAGGAACGCGTCGACGTCAGTGCCAAGTGGTCAACATTAGGACGCAATATTCACTCACAGCTGCTGCAAGTTCTGGTCCAGCAGCGACGTTCATGCCTAAATCGGGGACGGCGATGTCAGGTCCAACCGCGCGTTGTGGCTCGTGCCGAAAACGCACCAGCCAGCAGGATTGGGTGCTGGATCTTGAAGAGCTCCGTAATGGGTGTGCTGATGACGGACATGATGGCGCGTTCGTTCGGGGAGGAGACACTGGTGGGGGAGTGGAGAGAATGACGAGGTCGAGGTGAGGGGAAGGAAGCGATCGTTGTCTTTTCAGTGCGCAAAGGCCCGGGGAATCGGCAACCTTATTACCGGGGTTGCAGGAACGGCCAAGACTCTTCCCCTCCGCGCCCACAACTTTGCGCGTGTCTTTCCACTCGGTCCGTTCGGTTTCGTCGTCAAGCGGGTCTGAGTCCGTGAACCTCACCAACTACGGGGACTCACCTGACCACCCATGGACTTCCTCAAAGCCGCCGCTAAACACGACCGTAGTGCAATTCGTTACGCAACCGCAATGGGCTACGACAATATAAAGAAATAATAGAGAATTATTGTTTTTCCTGGTTATATTATATCCATGGTCTTTGCAACGTTGTCAATCTGTCCACCTCAGTGATCCCACGGACGGGGAAAAGCTCGATCCACCCCCGAAGTCCGGAGCAACCACAACCACGATCCGATGCGTTGTCGAAGCAACAATTGGCAGCTAGATTATGAAAGTCCACCACATTTATCCCAATTAAGACCATGGAATAAAGACGGACAGTTGATGCCGCTCTGAGAAAACATCGAGCTCCCGCGCCTCACACGCCACGGACTTGCACAAACGAGGTCAAGTCCTCCCACCATAACAACTGCTTGGGGCGGGCTACCAGCCCTCAATAAGTCTACCACCAAAGCCGCTACTCTCTTGCTGGAAACCGTTAGCGACCAGGATCACTCAAGGAGCCAAGGAGATTCCAACCTAACGAGATCTAAACAACCATTGCCAGGCTCACATGGACACGATTCAGCCCCAAGAAAGACAAACGATACATACACCACGCAGCTCGATGGACGCCACTACCAAAGAGGCGCTGCGTGAAGCCATGTTGGACTCCCCGTTCGACCCGAAGCAGCCAATAACTACGAACCACGCGGGGACCTTGCACGCACCGTCGCCATCAGATGGCTCCATGCCTACTTTCCATTCAATTCAAGCCCCCCAAGCTCACAAGCACTCATTTTTACATGAACACTCTGCAAGACCTGCATCGCCCAGCTTGGCTCTCACCGACAGCGATCTCCAACCAAAATTCAATCACTCCCCACCGTACTCTCAGGCCTCTGCGCCAGTGCATTCCTCGAATCAACATGATGTCCCATCCCTATCATCCATTGAAACACTTCGACTTCTACAGGAGCGGGGGCGGTCAATGACAATCCCGAAAGCAGGTTCTTCCCACACCGATCGGTCATGTCCGCCTTCCCGTTCACAGACTTTCGAGTCATTTACGTCGCTGCCTAGCAGCTGGTGGAGAACTAACAAAGACAACGTCGACGAGTTATTGCGAGAAGAGGATCAAGCTCCAAGCGTCGAGGAAGAAAGGGCAAAGATCCACAACCGGTACCGCTCGACAAAGAATCCGGTCGTATTCTGTCATGGTTTCATGGGCTTCGACTCGGTCAAGCTTGGCGGAAAGATCGTTCCTTTGGAAATATCTCATTGGAAGGGGATAAAAGAGGTCTTAGAAGCCAACGGAACCGAGGTGCTCTTTACGCGAGTACCAGCGATTAGCAGTCCAATAGAGAGGGCAAAGGTGTTGGCCAAGACTATTACCGAGAAGTATAAAGGTCGATCTGTCCATCTCATCGGTATGTCGCACTTTCCCGAGGGATTGCCCCGGTTTGATATTCTTGACTTAATAGGGCACAGCATGGTAAGCGGGCCTTTGCGTTGAACCGAGTTCTGAATTTGACTATTCTTGGAGGGAGGCCTCGACGCCCGTTACGTAGCATCTCATCTTCAAGGAGAAGAAACTTTCAAGGTACTGTCGGTCACCACTGTCTCTGCTCCGCATCGAGGGACCTACGCAGCAGACCACTTCTTGGGAACTGTTGGCGAGTAGATATTCGTTCTTGGTGAATAGCGGCAACTTATATCTTTGAGGTTGCAGGCAAAGGGTTACCGGCAATGGTCGCGGTTCTAAACATGCTGCCCATTGGAGGGGATGGCGATGGCCAAGGGTTCGTTTCACTGACTGTACGTCGCACGAGCTAGAGGTCCAGCTCTTTCCATATTGTGCTCATCTATTGGCAGATGGAAAGTATGAAAAAATTCAACGAAGAAACACCCGACGCTCCGGATGTGCAGTACTTTAGCTGGGGAGCCGAGTTCGAACCAGGCCTATTGGATCTATACAGGTTTGGTAGTTTATCTCTGCCGACTCCAGTCCTAGCGACCTTATGCCTACTTCAAAAGGATTCCCCACTCCATTATTCTCCCTAAGCAGGGACCTAACGATGGGTTCATCGCAGTTGAATCAGCGAAATGTGAGCAAGCCTTTTTGTGAGCTATCCTAGATAACTGACAATCACCAACAAAGGGGGGACATACCAGGGAACACTGCATGGAGTTAGCCACTCTGATTTAGTAGGTTACACAGCAACACCAAGAGGGCCGCTTATTCACGTCACATATTAGGTTGGTTGGGTCGACACCGCTCGATACACCTGGGCGGAGTGGAGGGGGAGAAGCATCAACTTCAAGCCTGCGACCTTTTACTTAGAAATGGTGGATCATCTCGCTCGATTTGTTGAAGGTGGTGACAGCGGAGATCAATCATCAAGTCTTGGAGACCCTACAGAGAGCCTCTCCGGGCCATCCACGTAGCGAACGCCGGGGCCATTTATGTGGCAAACAATGTCAGCTCATTTTGTTACTAAATTGATTTACATATCGCCCAAGAGAGCGGATAATTGCTCTCAGCCTCCCGTTTTGTTTATTATGGAATTCTTATGTAGAGTGGCTGCGGTGGCGGGGCAAAGTGCTGGGAAGGTTATGTCTCAGTGCATTATTTTCTCAGAGATTTCTGCAGGAAAAGTTGTAGTGAAGAGGCTAGTGACATGAGCGAGTAGGGGCATTGTAACCGATGGCGGAACACGCACACTCTGGCGTCCGAGCCGATCACGGTGACTCAAAAGACTCGACCATATCATCCAAGCCCAACTTGAAGGCCCCAACTTAGTTGTTAGGAATACCGCAGTTTCACTTCTAAACTTGACATGCAGGGGAAAGACCTCCGCTCAAGTGGCCAGCGTGACAAAGCGGGCAAACTGAGTTTTTCGCATGCTTGATTTTGTAAGCCCGGCGATTTACAGGGCTTGCACTGAACCTGTCTCTTTCCTAATTTGGATATTCTACCGTGCAGACACACGAAAGCTTCAGTGGTCAAAAGAGTAGATATTGAAGGGGGGAGTGAGAGAAGCTGAGGTACATCGACTACAGAAAGCTACCTATTTATAAACAGGAGAGGAAGGGATGAACAGGGAGTGAGCATGGGTGATGTGCCTCAAAATGTACTGAAAAAGGATAGATAAAGCGATGGCGCTTTTTGTTGTTGTTCTTGGCGTTCTTGCGAGCATACGGCTGACCATGCTTCTTGTGCCTTGAGTCAGTGGTTGAACTTCATCTTTGGTGCTTGTCGGCCTGCTGGTTTCGGGTGGTCAGTTAAGCGCGCGCGCTCAGGGCAGTGCCTTTCTTCCGTGGCGTCAATCCTCCATTATCTCCAACCTCGTATGATTTTTCGCCTCAGGAGGCTTGGGTGAACGTTTGACTGCCATATCCTCACGTTAGGGAAAGATCCTCGCTGGAATCCCCATGTGTGACGAAGAGTAGAGCCGAGGTTTTCTCGCATGCCTTTTTTTTGGTAGCTAGATTTCTCCCGTGTACGGATTGCCAGTGGGCGCCCCCTATCGGCTTCTCGCACCCACTTTCGAAGCTGGAGTGGACTTTTTGGTCCGACATGGGATCAAGGGTGTCCTTGTGGTGGGCATCGGTAAACGTTCGTGAGATTACGAGTGGCTAGACCGCAACCGCAATTAGTCGTTACATTCTTTCAACTGCCCGGTGCCTGAAGGTAAGCCCTACACTCGTTTTTGGACCCTGGTCACTCCGCGAACTGGTCCCTTTCGGTAGTCACTCATGCAGTAAGCTACATTCCACGGGCGAGGTTCGATTGCGCCGCTATTTCGGGTTAGAGCTATTCCTTGCGCAGTGGCTGGCTTTGGTAGCCTGATGAGTGCCTCAAGGGTTTGTTCTCTTGCTTAAAGTGAAAGCCGTGGTCTTTTATGAGCTTATAAAACACTCTAAATTCAGGCTAGCTTAGGGATTAGAAGCCCCTGCGGACGCCCTCCTGGGATAAGAACACAGAGGAGTTGATATAATAATTTGATCACAAATGGGCTGCTTTACTAGTACCATAAATATCGGTTCATATTATATCAAGTCAAATTGAGTCTTCAGTTCGGCCTGATAGGAGTTGGCCCATTCGAATCCCCGACTCTAAAGCCGATTCCTTGGGTGCAAGAAAGAACATGTTGAGTGGATAGTCTCGGTAGTTAACTTGCATCATTCTCGGCAAAGAATATGTTCGACAAAGGAAGAAGAGGGGCAAAGGTGGTAATATTTCTTTCATGGCTGAGGCGATTGTCCTCACTAGCCCTAGGATGTTTAACATGCCGCGCTTACCAACACTCTATTCAATAGATAATACCAAAACAATAAAAAAAGATAGCAACCTAGTTCTCCATAATTTGAAAAGTTTGGGGCAAAAATCATCAAGGCACCCTACGGTGCAGCCACTAGGTGTGGATAGGTTCTGCGGCAGAACCTATCCACATGCACTGCTATGGCGCAACTATCATAGCTCTCATACAGGCTATTACCCCTACAGACTGTGAGAGGGCAACATTGTCACTATGAACATGGGGCGGGGGGTTACTATGGTCCCATGACTTCTATATTTACTTGAGAGAGCTAGAAAGCAACGTCAGATTCCCCTGATGGAGAGGACAGTTGGTCCACTAAAACTGCATCTAAATTTCAATTGCATGTGTGTCAATTGTTGATAATTACTTTTTTGATTGCTTGGCGGCATTGTTCAACTGGAAATGCTGGCAGGAACTCCATACTGCCATGAGCAAAATGGGTGCACCCGGTGCCATATAACAACAAATGAATATAAGAAACAGGGCATTGGCTCGATTCTGGTGGGAAGGCCTGGTACATAATTATGTTGTAGTTAGGAATTTACGTAGGACCCTTTCATATTACCTGTTCCAAGTCAGACCAAGTACCAACCCGACAGTTGCTACACCCCATTTAAACAACCAACAGCTAAAGCTACCAGATCATCCCAAGCCCCTTTTCCACCGATCGAGGGCACGATGCCCGTTGTGCTCGAAGGTCGTAGAGGTCATAATGCCAGTCAACTCGCCTATTAAAATGAACATAAAGTCGATTGATGCTGACATCGGCGTTGCGGGCAATGAACTCAAACTGTTCCCGATCCTTTTGAATGTCCTCCGCAAGTCCAATCATCCCAATCATATCTTCGGATGTGAGGAACTTATCCCGTTGGTGATTATCGAAGGTGATCCGTCCACCATTGGCACCCCACGGTATTCCGTTAATTGCGAAGTCAACTCTCATCTCCAATGGAGCCCAGAGTCGACAGCTTGAAGTAAAAATCTCGCCCCTCTCTGACTCGTTTAGTTGGATGCCAGACGACCTCTTCCACACCCACAGCACTATTCTTAAAATGGACGACTCTACCCGTAGACGCTGAGCGAGATCCTCGGCCATTCTCTGCCCATTGTCCGACGCCAAGTTATCCAGTACTTTGTCCAGCACCTTGTTCAGTATATCCAGCATCTGGTGAACCACCTTGTCTAGTACCTTGGCCACCTTGGCCAGCACATGGTCCAGCACATGGTCCAGCAGCTGGTCCAGCACCCTGTCCTGCGCCTTGTCCTGCGTCTTGTCGTGCACCTGGTCCTGCACCTGGTCCAGTGCCTGTTCCTGCTCTAGCTCCCTCGCCAAGTCCCACCCCAGCTTCCACCCCAGCTCCCACCCCAGCTCCCGTCCTAGCTCCTGCCCCAGCTCCCCCACCAGCTCCCCTGGCAGCTTCCCCGCCAGTTCCCGGCCCAGCTCTCGGCCCAGCTCCCGGCCCAGCTTCAGCCCCAGCACCCACCGTCGCACCCACCGCGGCTTCGAGTGCGGCTCCCCCCGCACCGCTGACCGCACCGCTGACTGCACCCGCCACCGCACCGCCAACCGATGCGCCACCCACTCTTGCGCCACCCACTCTCGCGCCCATCCTTGCACCCACTCTTGCACCAACTCCCGCTTCTCCTGCACCAATGCCATGGCTCTCGCTTGAACCAATGCCTGTGGCTGCATCCTGGGCAATAGCGTCGAGCTCGCAAGATTTTCAGAGTCATCCGACATGATATGAACAGCAGCATGAATAAGGTCACCAAACCAAAGTTGTTTAGCCCTTGCACCCCAAGAAGCGCCAAGGAAAGTGTGCAATGCAAGCACGGCCTCAATCGAGCCTCTGACCAATTCCGCGCTGGATCCTCCGAGGTTTGATGATATCAAAGGGTCGACATGGGACAATATAAACCCCGCGGCATTGTCGATCACCCTAGTCAGCTTATGGTCCGGAATTTGAGCAGGAAGTCCTACAGTTCTTTCTAAGCATGCACTGTAACTACACACAGCATATAGCTGAGTTTCCGGATCTCCCGGAACTGAGGACAAGACGCCAGTGCCACAAATTACAATATTTGATAAATCTTGGGTGAGGACAGCCCTGCAAATCACAGCCGTCAACCAAACATGACTTAGATGGCACTGGCTCATATTGCACTTACTTTTCATCTCCTTTATCCACCAGCCACTCAAATGCGTGTGATTGATCAAAGGAACGCTTTCCAGAGTGGAAATGGGAAAACACCTTCGCCCACAAGCCTAAGAGGACGTCAACTAAGCGAGGTGTGTTTCCAGCCAAGAAAAGCCGCGATAGCCGGGTCCATTGATATTCTGGGATGACTTGGCCCCTACTGGCGATCGTTAAGAGAAATGCGATATGAAGAATCATTTCATTGTCTTCAAACTTGTCACACAGGTAGTTGGCCCAAGCAAATTCGAATGCTCGTAGGAAGGTTCCCCCAAAGCTTCCTGACTGATATCGTTGAACATTACTTAGGTCCTCTTGTCTAAAAGCAGACGTCGAGGGTTGGAGGATGACACGACATAACAATAACCCCAAAAGTTCTGCTATATCTTGGCTACTTTTAGTCGGTTGAGAATGCCACATGTCGAACGCGTCGCGAGTTATGAAAATAAGGCGTCGCCGAGTTTCCGGGTCCCGAAACGCGAAAACAAATGCGGTTCTATCGAGAGTGCCTATGAATTGGGCTGCAGTGATTTGGTCTGCGCGATTGGAGGTTGTCCCAATGAGCCAACCAGCTGCCTGGGCGGCCTCTGTCTGCTTGGAGATATCAACGTTGCTGGGTTGGGCAGAAGGGAGCGTAGTAGGCCGCGAGTGCATCCTGGAGGTTCGATAGTAAATCCTTCGAACAAGGTTTGGCAGCCTTCGAGCAAGTCTTGGCAGCCTTCGAACGACAGGGCCGACGCACATCACCCGACCCTTCCACCATCGAAGAGAAAACAAAAACCCTGTACGCTTTAACGCACGGGAGGCGGCAGATTGATATGGGCACAGCTGAGAAATGGCGCCCGCGACTATGGCTACACCACACAAGACAGCCCCTCCGCCGGAAAATGCAATTACAACACCCGCGACCACCTTGTTGACGGGGAAAAGAAACAGGCAAACCCCCACAAAGAAGAGGATGACCGATAGCAGGAGTATATTGGGGAGAGATCGGATGATTGATTCTAGATGCCATTGCTGGACTCCGTTGAACTTGCGTTGCCGGAATCGACCTTGTTCCTCCAACGGCCCAGTCTGTCCTGTTCGATCGAAGTCCTGCAACCACTCTTTTCCCATCATCGCAGCCACCGCAGCAAGCAAGCTGCAGCTCAAACTCGCGTAGAGGAAACAATTGACAACGACGGAGTTGGAAGAGGGAGTAAAAGGAGGAGAGAGGTCGGCGGGTACAAGGGTGTTGTTATCCGCCTTGGTGACGATAAGGCGGAGGAGTGCGTTGGTCTCGGCCATCGGATCGGACGAAAGGCCTGCCATGGAGAGAGAGATGAACGCCGTGTTGATGGCTGAGAACAATGCGGCCTGTGTGCCGTAAGGTGGTCAGCTCTGAAAGTCCCACTCTGTACTATAACCTCCGACGACGAAGGAAGCTCCCTCACGAAGATTAATAGGACGTCGAGGTTCTCGCTGAGGTCCTCGGTCATCTTGGTGTCGTGGGTATCTGCTTGGCGGTCGTAGTGTTTCCAGAACTCGCTACTTATCTTCTCGGGTGGAAGACCGAGGAGGTCTTCTGGGTCATCCTTCAAGTCTTCCTGGTTAGGTCGCTGGTATCTTGGTCTGCAACATCTTTGTCTGGATCGGATCATTGATGGAGTGTTTGATGAGTCAATGGACGAGGAGAGTGGTGAAAGGGAAAGGAAGGCTCCTTGCAAGGGGGATTCCACCACAAAGACAGTTGGCATGCACGAAAGGTGCGGCGCGGAGGCCAAGCCATTGGGGTGGGATGGTTCACGGATGATCGATGAACGCCGAACGGACGCCTCAAGTTGGCTGGGAACGATCACGTGACTCCACAAACACTCGACCACTTCCCCTTTGTTGCATTGACCAGAGTTTCAATTGGCCTATGCGCCTTGCAAACTGGAGCAGACAGCCGTTTCCCTGGAAGGCGCAGCAGAGGTTAGAGTGCATGGTCTTCTTGGTTACGCTTACCGTCAATCACACCCAACCACAGGGAGTTGTCGCCTCGACGTTCTTCAGCCGCTGGACTCACCTTGTTCCAACCCCTCGACCCTAGGTCAGGTCCGCACTCGTTGGTCCGGGCTGCTTGCTGTTAGCTTTCTCATTGTGCGCCATCGTTCAGGCATGGAACCCCGCCATGAACTCTTCGACCACCAGTGCGGGCAATCCCACAGTGTCAGTTCCCTGATAGGCGCCTCAACGTTACCGCTCGCGCAGTCGCTCCCAGCCTGAACATCAAGCTACCGCGGGCAGAGCTTTAGTACTATAGATGTAGGTCTAGGTGATGGAGGACGTAGGGTTTCATGCTCTCGTCCCCTTACATCACCCGTAATACCATGCCCTCGCCCCTCGCCATCTTTTGGCCTTCCGGTATTCCACCTATCAGCGCCGCATTAGCAGCTTTGTTCATCTTTCATCTTAAGTTCTCATCCAACACAAGCCAAACGTCCAAACCAGTGCCGTCGCCGCTTCTCGCTCAGCCTCATCCACCCTCGGTTTCCAGACGAGCGCCCAACCCACTCTGTCATAACCCCGCCTGCACGGCTCCTCAGATACAATTAAGGCGATGTCTGTGCCCAAGTGTTGAGCCCTTCCACCGGCGATGAATCGCGGCATCCAGTCAGGCACATGGCAGCAAAGGAACGCCGGACTCGGATCTTCTCAATTAACCGATTTTAATGACAGCATGCTCGTTAGTCTCGGTCTGATTTACTCTTGTAGCACACACGAGATTCGGAAGAGTTGTCCTTCGGAACTAGGGGTGCACAATTAAGGTTAAATTAAGTTGAGGGGCGTAATCTTAGCTATTTAGCAGCGATTAAATATTTCAGGAGCCGTATTTTAATCGATGGGTAATTTAATAGAATATAATCGTATATATTCTGTCGTAATCAGTTATACTCAATTATATTCATACTGCAGAATTGTATAGATAGTGGAACCCGACATGAGGAATAACCGGTGAAGGGTGCTGAGGAGGCTGTACTGAAAGTGGAGAAGGACGGAACATTGGACACCGCCGGTGCCGGCCATCATAGGAGCACTCTCGTAGTTGCCTCACGATTAGTCTCCCATTACCTAGGTGGTCGCGATACATACCCTTGGGAGATATCGACGTCCTATTAGGAAAATTGATCGTAGCACTTAGGCAACTATGCATTATAACCTCGGAGAGGGGCATGTTTCTCCTAGGTTTAGACAGTCAAACAATGAGGAAACCCAAAAGGATCCCACAGAAAGGTACCTGATCAGTCTAGGATAGCTTAAACTTGGCCTAGACAATACCTGCTAACATCCTTGGAGGGGGGGGGGGAATCTCCCGGTCACACATAGGTCTCGGATACCGGTGGTCAGGCTCAGTAAGCACCTTTTTCATATGTTGTGGGACCTCCACCTAGCTATCATATGGAAGTATCAGCATTGCTCAGGCTGGTTTGCTGAATTGCAGCAGAACTGTCGTCCCGTAATCCTGTACAAGTCCGTGTTAGATCATACTCGAAAGTCCTACAGTCTCCGATCTACAGTATTCATTAAGCGAAACCAGTTATTAGTTGCTCACGGAGGTTGTACAACCTGTAGTACTAGTTACCCGCTGGTCGTCCGCGTTGAAGGGGATGACATCTGGTTTTTTTCATTCTTCTCCTTCCGGATCTCTTGTGTCGGCACTAGCATCGTTTATATCACAAGAACATTCGATGAGGGCCCTGCTCGGCAAGGAAGTGAAATTGCGTGGCATGCATAATATAACTTTGGGATTCCGTATTGTTTTCGAGTCTCAAGAGAGGTCATAAGCCTCAATCTTACGTCGCACTTTGGGGGCGAGGCGAAGGGGTGCAATAATAAAGAATCCGTAAGGATTCTCTGCAAGACCTCCTAATAACGACGTCGCATCCCACTGGAACACAAAGGCATACGATCTACCCTCTACCCCTTCTGCTCAACAAGCAGTTTACCATCCCAGTACCGCGTTCTTCACCGAGCCGAAGAATCCCCCGCTGGCAATCGGCTGTTGCGCGACTGCACCTCCCTCAATCTGCTTCGCTTTATCCGCTAACCCCCATTCATCAACCGGCTGCTGCACTCTAGGTGCTGATGTCGAGGTAATGGTCGCGTTGCTACTGAATGCACTTGCCGATGGTTTTAATCGGACAGCACGGGTGCTGTTGCCACCAAGAGGGGCGGGCGTCAGCGGTGGTTGAGGCATCTGCTGAGTTTGGAGTTGTTGCCGAGATTCGTATGCTGCGAACGCCCCGGGTGATGGTTCCTGAGACGGATACGCATCGCCGGTCAGCAACGTCGTTCCTGATGTCAGTCGAGTCGGGCTTACAGTCCATCGCGCACCAATCCAAATATCTCCACCCCTCAGCGTCACATGCCCGCTCCACCTCACGGCTCTCACAGCATCCCACTGATTCGAATAGAAAATCACCACCCAATCCTCGTCAAACCTATCTCCCATCCACATCTATACCTCCGTTGGAGGAGTCATCCTTTGCGGATTCGGTGAGGAACTGCTCGACTGCCGACCTTCGTTCTCCTAGGGTCGTGAAACCAAAGATTGTAACGAAATAGCTGCCTTGAGGTGCAGTAACAGGGTCGTCGGCGGTAGGGCGGAATGGCGTACTAGATTCGTAAGTGGTGGACATGGACGAATTTGGCGCGAACGGCGTGTTGATTGTCGCAGCCTTCGCGCTATGCCGAGGCCTCCTCGGGAACCCTTCCTCGCAATCTTCCTCCCTGTACGTTTGAGCCAAGGTTGGCGTCGTCGGAAGGGTATCAAGAGGTCTTTGATTCGTCGCAGGTGCGCTTGCGAGTTCATCTGACGACCCCCCAATCTGGCAAGGTTGGAGAGTTCCCTCGGTTCCGCAACGTCTTGCCCCAGGCTCACCCAACTTACTTTCCTCGACTTCCCATACAACCACATTCGGCGGCGTGGGTGGCGTTTGGGCGACAAGCTCGGGATTGAGTGACATCCCCTCATCGCCGATGACGATAAGCCTCGGCACCAACCCCCACTGGAAGCGATGCGAGACCGACCAGTAACCCCACAAACTTCATGATGGCTTTGATGAAGCAGCTCATACTCGTCGGAATAGTCGTCTTCTTCGAGTGCCCACGCGGTTAACGCCGGCGGCGTCGTCGGCATCGGCAGTGGGGGATGCCAGCACCCGCCTCTCCGAGCGCATGCTTCTCCCTCGCTGGTCCTCCTAGACAAGCATTTCTCACCCGCGCCCGTCGTCCTCGAGATCTCGTTTGACCAAGGTGGGCATGCTCGTTGGGGGGTGGACGGGTAAAGATGACGATTGTGGGCGTCTGGGTCGCAATTTGTTCGCGGTGGAAAGGACGGTTCATCACCCCCCCCCCCGATGGGCGACCCGCGAAAACACTGCTGGACGGACGGCCCGAACCCATAGACGTCAATATCGCCTTGATGAGCTCGCCTTGTGCAGAAGTCTTGCTCGCCGAAATCGCTGTCCTCGAGTCCCCCACCCAGCGAATCCTGGCGGGGCCGGCATCGCCAGTGGAGTCGTCGGCACCAAGCTCGACCCATATCATTCTCGCCTCTCCTGAAGTCCTTTCCCCGCCTCTTGACTCGTTGTCGATGCCAATCGCTCTCGGCGGCGTTGAGTTGTTGGGCGACGACCCCATCCCGGCGCGGGAGCCCGGTCGGTGGTCCGGAAGATGGGTCACCTCGCCCGAACGCAAAGTCGCGATCTGTTTTGCGTTCTTCTCGCGGTTTTCCGGTGGGTGAGCCTCAAGGAGGATGCCCGTGGTGAGGAAGAAGATGCCAGACGTTTCCCCCCTGGACGTCGGACTGGAGGTTGAGCAGCGGGTAGTCCAAGTAGTTTGAAACGTCGAGGCCAGAGAAGGAGACGAGGGGACGGTGGAGACAGCGGTGGAGGCAGCATAACTAAGAGAGCCAGATGAGGAGAAAGGGGAATCCACCAGCTCCTCGTGAATGAAGATACTAGGGAGAAGCGGGGCAAGCCACGATCGGCCCACGAGCCTTGTGGGCGTCTTTAAAGCCAATCTTGTCTGCGCAACCCTCCAGGAGTGCATTGGAAGTGCTCCTACCATCTCGCTCAAGACATCGGGTCTATCGATCGAAGAGGGAGTGGGATCATGTCCATTGGTCAAACGGTGTGCCGCGAGTGATCAATGAAAGATCTAGAACGAGGAACCTACTTCGTCTCACGAGTTGCATCGCCGTCGCAGGAAGGAGGATCAGGGAGAGGTGGGGAAACAACGCTGGTTGAATCGCGTTTTCAATTAGGTCTGGAAAGTTCATCTCACTGAAAAGTGAGAAACCCTCACCTCAATATTCCAGCCCAAAAAGTCCGGTCGTTTTAATAGAATGGCTCCGGGAGCGAGAAGGGAGCGTGGCGCAGCCTTGGTTCGATCAGCGCGGTGGTTTTCGCCGACGACGTTTGAGGGCGAGTCCGACAAAGTTGACGACTAGAAGTGTTCAGCTCTCAGGTCTTTGGCGCTACCTCCATACGTAGCAGAGCCGAATGCCGGAGCCGCATTGGACTGAATGCGAGGGGTGTAGGTCCGTGGTGAACAAGGCGCTACTGACGGACCAGGCCTTGATGGTCCGGCGCGGACATCCTTGACCTCAACTGGGAGGAGCGACGGAGGATCGAGAGACCCTTGAGATCGAAGAGGAGAAAGGGGTTCGTCCAGAGCAAGAAGATCTTCCTCGCTTCCTCTAGGGATTTGGGATTCCGAGTACTTTGGACCGATTCGAGGAGGAAGAGAAGAGAGGGCACCTGCATGTAAGTAATCACCACCACGGCCCGGAATGTCGCAGAAAAGAGTACGGATGGAAGACCTTGAGCTGAGGGTCAATGGAAAGTGGTCGACCATAAAATCGATAGTGTGACGCATCTCGACCATGGCGGTGCTAGCTTTCCCAGAGGCGAAAGGATATAGGTGAAATAAGCTTATGACTGACATGCTTAATTCAGGAAGCATAAGCCTGACAGGTTAAGGTCGTCGTTGGTTAACGTCTGAGTCGTGAAAGGCGGCAAGGGCGAGGGCGAGAGAAGAGGCTCACCGACTCATGAAGCACTATGGTGCAGGAGGACGCCACTGCGGGGAGAGCAAAGCTGGCGACGCCCTTGATGTGAAGTAGGTACATGTTTATGGGAAGGGAAGGAGAGAAGAAAGCGGTCAAATGCCCGTGGTGGACATGTGTCTCACTGGAATTGGTCTGAATTGAGACGCGTAGAGCGCAGCGACGTGACAGCTGGGAG
The DNA here is from genome assembly GCA_019633465.1 of Tulasnella sp. 417. Taxonomy (NCBI): domain Eukaryota; kingdom Fungi; phylum Basidiomycota; class Agaricomycetes; order Cantharellales; family Tulasnellaceae; genus Tulasnella; species Tulasnella sp. 417. Next base: position 15,008 of record WSTY01000061.1, read on the forward strand.
TGCTCATCGAAGTGAACAAGGAGCGCGCTCCACGGAGGAAACAAAGAATGACGACAAGGTTGTGAAGGATTCCGCACAGTCGGCAGGGATCGCAAGGGATTGGACACACGATGAAAGGCTCGAAGTGGAGTTGTGAAGTTAGAGTGGTGGAGGACGCAAGGGACTATCCGTGCCGAGGGCCTCGGTCAGGACCCTCGGGTTGGTTTTTGGAAGGAAGGCGTAGAATGGTGACAAGCGCAGAGTTCCCAACCAGCCTCTTCAGTGTGATGCAAACAACCCGCGAACCCGTGGCCAGCAAAGTCGTCTCACCACTATGAGAAGCGAGTTATAACCACCCCAAAAAAAGAGTCAGAGTGCATCATAAGCCCTGCTACCAAAGCCTTGTACCACACACGCGCAAATCCGGCAAGGAGCACAGAGCCTGAGGACTCGTCGGTGGGGGTAAACTGCTGACCTGTACCGCACAGGGTTCGGAAAACAAAGTAATAGAACAACCTTGTCACCTCAAAAATACATAGGTCCTTTTGTGGGCGTGATCTCGGGAATGGCCAGAACTGGGGTGATCCCAGAAAATCATGCCCAGTGCCCGCAGCCGCAGCAGCCAGTCGCATCTGCTTCTTCGTCATCCCCATCCAAGCGAACCAGAAGTGTGGATCGTTATTCATATTCGAATCTGTGTTGCTTCGTGTCCTCAACTCCGCACCGAAGAAGTTTGGTTGTATCAAAGGGTCCTCCCGGGTCCCCAACCTCTCCAGCCGGTAATCTCCGGTGCTTACAGGAATTCATCGTTCGACCCTTCCATGCGAAAATGGCTTCTGGGTGGGATCCCAAACCTTCTGATAAAAGTCTTGTTTGAATTCTTGCGGTTCTGGTCAAGCTGCAACATTCATGCCTAAATCGGGGACTGCGATGTCAGGTGCAATCAATGTGTTGCGATTCGCGCCAGAGAACGCGCTTGCCTCAGCCACCTCCCCCAGTCTCTGGCGGGCAAGGGCCTCAAATCAACGTGAAGAGCCAATGGGCAATTCTAAGTACTGTTTCTGTATGTCAGCTTGCATGTAAGGGATCCCCTATCTGCAACAACTTCAACCACTACCAGTGCTGAGCAACCTGAGAAGCTCGATTAATATCTTAAGTGTTCAACACAATAGCTTCTTCGGGTTAAGCTCAATCCACTGTACGGCCTCTCTGATTCGACTGTATCATCTGAGGCCATGGCCCCAATTGAGTTTAGGAATACCTCTTTTCACTTTGACAAAGCGGGCAAAGCGGAGTTCCCCGCATGCCTGATATATCATCTTCTGTGTCACCTCGCCCTGGCCGGGTCAATGCGATCCTCCTCCTAATGATACAGTACCTTAAATCCACTGTCAAGGAGACAAAAGACTATTTCTTTGTTCGATTCCCCCTACCTGATACATACTGTACGTGGTTCCGGTCGGTGCTGGAGCAGCTTTGAAGTGCGATGGCCCCCCCCGAGCGCTCAGAACAGTGGCTTTCTTCGGTGGAGTACGTTCAACCCTTGAATCCCCGACTATCTCCAACCCGGTTGTATCACCCAATCTAGTCGCCCCATGAAGCTTAGGCTTCCCATTGATTGTCATACTGTAACCGTGGCGTTGGGGAAAGGCCTTTCGCTCGGATATCTATGCACGACAAAAAGCAAAAGCTGAGTTTTCTCGGATGCCTGTTTTCAAGCTAGATTCCTTCCGTGTACGTGATGCAAGCGGGTGTCTCCCTCCTGTCAGTCTTTGTACCCACTGTCACGGCTAGAGCGGACTTTTTTGTGACGTCCAAAGTCGAATCGCGAGCCTCCTCATGCGGGACCTGACTGGATTGGAAGTCTGTTGTTGTGCGTACTATGCCTTTTAATGCATTTTACGTCGAGTAAAGCCAAGCCTTCAGCTTGACTTGATAAGAGGGAGCATGTACATGCCCAGAAGAGACAGCTCCTACTCTAAAATATCCCCACCCGCCACTACAATGTCAATTGCGTGGATATCAATCGTCAATTAATAGTATTGATTGTTTGATTGCTTGGTTGCGTTGTTTGATTGTGAATGCTGGCAGGAAGGATGTTGGTATGTTACTCGGAAAGAAGAGGACGCTGGCCCGAGGGGGAGATAAATTTAATACAATAATTCCATTGTGTTTAATCATATCTAGTGATCGAACTACTATTTATGCTAAAGCTAATACTCCAAGGGGTAAAAGGAGGAATGCGAGGCTATTTCTCCTGGTGGAAATCACCCTATCCCACTGCCTCTAATATTCCAGCAAAGGGCGGAGCGCCATATTGTCAGAAGCAAAATGGGCACACACAGCGTAGATAGAGACTGAAAACAAAAAATGCAATTAACAGAGCCATAGCTCGATCTTAGTGGGGAGGCTTGGGATTTACTAGGCGGTAGCTAGGAATTTACATAGGACTCTTTGTTACTACCTGTTCTAAGTCCGACAACTACCAACCCGGAAGATGCTACACCGCAGTAATACAACAGATACCTAAAGCTACCAGATTATCCCAAGGCCTTTTTCCACTGATCGAGGGCATGTTGCCCGTTGTTCTCGAAGGTCATAGAGGTCATAATTCCAGTCAACCCGCCGATTAAAGTGAGCGTACAGTCGATTAATGCCGACATCAGCGCTGCGGGCAATGAACGCGAACTTTTCCCGATACTTTTGAATGTCCTCCACAAGTTCAATCAGCTCGCTCATATTGTCAGATGTGAGGAGCTTGTACCGGTTCTGATCACTGAGGATGAGCCGTTCCCCATTAGCACCCCACTCTATCCCATTGATTGTGAAGTCAACTCTCATCTCCAATGGAGCCCAGAGTTGACAACTTGAAATGAAAATCTTGCTCTTCTCTGACTCGGTTAGCTGGATGACAGATGGCCTCTTCCACAGCCATAGCACTACTCTTAAAATGGATGAGTCTATCTGGAGACGCTGAGCAAGATCCTCGGCCATTCTCTGCCTCTTGTCAGAGGGCAGTCTCTTGTGTAACACCTTGTCTAAGGTCATGTCCAGCACCCGCCACACCACACGGCCAACCAGCTTGTCCTGCACCTGGACCGCCACCTTCTGGGCCGCCACCTGGTCCACCACCTTCTGCACCTGGTCCACCACCTTGCCCACCACCTGGCTGAGCACCTCATCCTGCACCTGGCCTACCACCTGGTCTACTGCCTGGCCCAGCACCTGGTCCACCGCCTGGTCCACCGCCTGGTCCACCGCCTGGTCCAGCGCCTGGTCCAGCGCCTGGTTCAGCGCCTGGTCCAGCGCCAGCTCCAGCGCCAGCTCCCGCGCCAGCTCCCGTGCCAGCTCCCGCGCCAGCTCGCGCGCCAGCTCCCGCGCCAGCTCCCGCTCCAGCGCCGACCCCAGCGCCAACCCCAGCGACGACCCCAGCGGCGACCGCAGCGCCCACCCCTGCAGCGACGGCCGCGACCACAGCAGCGACGACCCCACCAACGACCCCACCGACGACCGCAGCGACGACCGCAGCGACGACTGCAGCGACAACCGCAGCGACAACCGCAGCGACAACCGCACCGACGACCGCAGCGACAACCGCACCGACAACCCCAGCCACCACTGCTGCCACGACCGCTGGCACCACCGCTGGAACTGCTGCCCCACCCACTCTTGCACCCACTCCCGCTTCTCGTGCACTAATGCCATTGCTTGAGCTTGGGCCAACGCTTGTGGCTGTATCCTGGGCAACAGTGTCGAGCTGGCAAGACTCTTGGAGTCATCTAACATGATGTGAACAGCAGCATGAATCAGGTCACCAAGCCAGAGTTGTTCAGCCCCGGTACCCCAAGAAACGGGGCTCCCGTCTGGACGAGGATTCTTGCCAACAAAAGCGTACAACGCAAGCACCGCCTCAATCGAGCCTCTGACTAATTCCGAGCTGGATTCGCCGGGGTTCGATGATGTCAGACGGTCGACATATGACAATATAAAACCCGCAACACCGTCGATCATGTTCGTCAGCTTATCGTGTCGGATGTGAGCGGGGAGTTCCGCAGCTCTTTGCAAGCATACGCTGTAGCCACGCATCACGTGTAGTTCAGATTGCAGATTCCCCTGAACTGAGGCCAAGACACGAGTGCCACAAATTACAGCATTTGATAAATCTTCGGCGAGGACAGCCCTGCAAATCAAAGCTGTTAGCCAAACATGACTCGGATGGCACTGATTCATATTGCACCTACTTTTGATCTTCTTCATCCACGAGCTCCGCAAATGCGTATGTATGATTGAAAGAATGCTTCTCAGGGTCGAAATGGTTAAACATCTTCACCCACAAGCCAAACAGGACATCGGCCAAATCAGATGTATTTCCGGTCAAGAAAAACCGCGACAGTCCGGTCCACTGATATTGTGGGATGACTGGGCCCCCGCTTATGATCGCTAACAGAAATGCGATATGGAGAATCATTTCATTCTCTTCAAACCTGTGGTCCGGGTACTTGGTCCAAACAAATTCAAATGCTCGCAGGAAGGTTCCCCCAAAACTCCCCGACTGATAAAGTTGAAGATTGGCCAGATCTTCCTGTCTAGAACCATACTTTGAGGGTTGGAGGATGACACGACACAATAATAACCCCAAAAGTTCTGCTATATCTTGGCTACTTTTAGCCGGTCGAGAATGCCACATGTCGAACGCGTCGCGAGCTATGAAAACAAGGCGTCGCCGGGTTTCCGGGTCCTGAAACGCGAAAACATATGCGGTTCTATCGAGAGTGCTTATAAATTGGGCTGCAGCGATTTGGTCTGCGCGATTAGATGTTGCCCCAATGAGCCAACCAGCTGCCTGGGCGACCTCTGTCTGCTTGGAGAGATCAGCCTTGCCGAGTGTGGCTGAAAGGAGGGTAGTAGGTAGTGATTGCATAATCCCGTTGGCAATGGTCGGATAACGAATCTTCCGAACAAGCTTTGGCAGCCTTCGAACTACGAGGTCGACGACGGCCGCCACTTGACCCTTCCACCATTGAGGAGAAAACAAAAATCCCGCGCGACTTAATGCACGGGAAGCAGCAGATTGATATGGGCACAGCTGAGAAACGGCGCCCGCGACTATAGCTATGCCAGACAAGACACCTCCACCGCCGAAAAATGCAATTACAACACCCGCGACGGCCCTGTTGACGGGAAAAAGGAACAGGCAAACCCCTGCAAAGAACAGAATGACCGATAGCAGGAGTATATTAGGGAGGGATCGGATGATTGATTCTAAATGCCATTGCTGGACTCCGTTGAACTTGCGTTGCCGGAATCGACCCTGTTCCTCCAACGGCCCAGTCTGTCCGGTTCGATCGAAGTCCTGCAACCACTCTTTTCCCATCATGGCAGCCACCGCGGCGAGCAAGCTGCAGCTCAAACTCGCATAGAGTAAACAATTGACAACGACGGAGTTGGAAGAGGGAGTAAAAGGAGGAGAGAGGTCGGCGGGTCCAAGGGTGTTGTTGTCCGCCTTCGTGACGATGAGGCGGAGGAGTGCGTTGGTCTCTGCCATGGGATCGGACGAAAGGCCAGCCATGGAGAGAGAGATGAACGCCGTGTTGATTGCCGAGAACAACGCAGCCTATGTTGAATCGGGTGGTCAGGTCTGAACGTCCCACCTTGCACCACAACCTCCGACGACAAAGGAAGCTCGCTCACGAAGATTAATAGGACGTCGAGGTTCTCACTGAGATCCTCGGTCATCTTATTGTCGTGGGTATCTGCTTGGCGGTCGTAGCGTTTCCAGAAATCGCTAGTTATGTTATCCGACGGAGGAAGACCGATGAGCTCGTCTGGGTCATCCTTCAAGGCTTCCTGCTTGGGTCGCTTGTATCTTGGTGCCCAATATCTTTGTCTGGATCGTATCATCGATGGAGTGTTTGATGCGTCAATGGATGAGGAGGGTGGTGAAAGGGAAAGGAGCGCTCCTCGACGGATTCCACCACGAGGACTGTTGGCATACGATGTCGGCGTAGAGACAACGCCGCCGCCGTTTGGCTTCAGGGTCGCTGTCAGATCACCGATAAACGCCGACCCTCAACGGTTGTCCATCTTTTGAACCAATCACGTGACTCCACCGCAAGCCCCAAACACTCGACCGCTTCCCTTTGTTGTTTTGACTACTTACAATTTCAATTGGCCTATGCGGCTGTGCAATGTACCGGGGCAGGGAGCCGTTTCCCTGGAGCATGGAGCAGACGTTGAATGCGTGGCCTCCTCTGTTACGCTTGCCGCCAATCACCCCCAGCCACATCTAGAGAGTTGTCGTCTCGACGCTCTCCAGCCACCGGACCCATCTTGCTTCCGACCCCACGACCCTAGGTCAAGTCCGTACCCGTTGGTCTTCGAGGCCTCGCTGCCTGCTGTTTCTCGTGGGTCTCGTAAGCCCAAGGTCCTGCGCCATCATTCAGGCATGGAACCCCGTCATTGATGAGGCTAGTCCTCGAACATTACTGTAGTGCGGGCAATACCATGATATCATTTCCCTGATAGGCGCCTCAACTTTGCCGCTCGCGCAGTCGCTCTCCGTCCGAACATCAAGCTGCCTTCAGTCACGGGCAGAGAGCTTCTACTGTAGATTTAGGTCCAAGTGAATAGAGGACGTATCGTTTCATCTTCTCGCCCATTACATCACCCTCAATACCATGCCCTCGCGCCCCACCATCTTTTAACCTTTCGGTGTTCCACCTACCAGCGCCGCATTAACAGCTTCGTTTGTCTTAAGTTCTCATCCAACACAAGCCAAGGGTCCAACGGACCTGCCGCCGATTCACGCTCAGCCTCGGCCTCCCTCGCTTCCCAGAAGAGCGCATCCCCTGATCCCCTGTCTCATAATCCCGCCTGTACAGCTGCTCAAAATCCCATAACAGGATGTCTATGCCCAAGGGTCGAGACTTCCCATCGGCGATCAACCACGCCGTCCAGTCAGCCTCATGCACCAACCACGAGCCGTGGCAAAGAAGGCCGGGTCTTATCAATCAACCGATCGTAATCCAGCCTGCTCGTTAGTATCGATCTGATTTACTCTTGCACCACATGCAGGATTCGGAAGAGTCGTGCTTTGGAATGTCTGTCCAAAAAGGCCTCGGCACCCAGAGCGGACGGCTCGAAATGAAGATGACTGCCAAGATCTCCTCATATGTTTCCACATCCGACCTATTTTGCCGTGCCCATGGGGTATTTCTCTTAATATTGGGCCTGGCTGTTGGAGGCTTCTGACTTCCTGTCACCCATGGTCTCGAAAACCGTTCTGGGTCACGTCCAAAATTAATTGGCCGATTCCCCGTGTCAATAAAAGCCATAAGCGTCTCTCAATAGAATTCTAAAGCGTAAACCTTAGTGGTGATACTAGCATGCACCACCGACTCTTTTTTACGCGCCTAAGTCGCTACTTTCTATCCTGTTCTATCAAAGTGCGGCCGACCTAGCCATTTTACGTTTAGACCCCCTCGAATATCCATGTGGTTCTAGATGCGTGCCAGAAATGTTTCGCGGTTGTGAATATGCTTTGTGCGAGAATGTGCAAGACGCACGTCGCTTGTAAAAACGTCACATACCTTGGTAATCTCATCCCGTTCAAAGCTGAAAAAGTGGACGGAGCACCAATTAACATGTGGGTCACACTGTGGGCAACAAAGGCGGGAATATATATCCGCGAGCGCTCCCAAATACCCTGCGAGTGATCTGACAAACTATATGAAACGGTAAGGATAAATGTCCCAAGCAGGGTGCATGGAATACAGCTGCAGGTTATTCCTCTCAGGAACGACCACCAAATGGGTAAGCTCCTTCAAGGCTGGCTTGACGGTATTGGCCTTTCCTTTCACAACCTTACGAGTTGCAATTGTAATTAGGATGTATTGCAATATTACCAACAGTGTGAGGGAAGTATCCACGAGCACTCGAAGATGATGGGTTCGGGTGGCGTGATGACTGCACAGCATCACGAGGCAGCAGGACAACCTCTAAGAGCTCGTCCGTTTGTTAGACAAACACGTACTCAGGTGCGTTGCCCGTTGACACCCAGGGTGATGGTGCATGTACAACGGTAACAATCAGACAACGGCATATATTTTGGTAGCCATTTTCCCCAGGTGACTAGTGCAAGCGTCACGACGCGTTGATTGGCGGCCTTTCACATGGCACCGTCGGCACCAAACATCGCGTTGTTCTTCGACTGTGCGGCCTGAGCAGCTCCAAAGTCCTTCAAATGTGCTGTGATGATCATCTTGATATTTTCGGCGACTGAAATGCTAATCAGAAGCGTGCAGCAGCCGTAATCGGAGCATCCCACCTGGGGCAGCAATGGCGGGGACATCTCTCACACTTTCTCCGATGTTGTGAAGTCGTTGATCAATTGCCCCAGAGAATTTCTGCGGAATGGAAGTGTAAGTCGGTGAAGAGGGAGCTCAGAAGTATACGAACCTTCTGTTCGTCGTTGACTTGGGAAGTAATTCCCTGAATAGCAGCAGTCGAAGACTCCTGTAACATCCCTTGAGTCTTCTGCAACTTTGCTGAGGGGAATCTTATTAGTAGATCAGCTACCCTATGTTACGAGCATAACAGACCTTTAAAAGCTGCGTTGCCCACGTCGCCGTCACCGCCCGAGAAATCCAGCATCATACCTACATTCCTGCAGAATCAAATCAATCAAAACGGAGAATACCATAAGAGCAGAACATATTTAGAAAAACCTGTGAGCCGGGAGGATGTATCTTTCAGAGAGGCTGATATATCCGGTCGAAATCTTTGACGAGATCAGGCTGACTTTCAACGGGACCATCATTTGCGTGTACATTGTTTGTCTATGCTGGAGTTGTCAGCTCATCTATCTGGAAACGAATATAGTTATATCGACATGCCTAGTGAACGCTAAAAGGCACCATGATGAGTTTGAAGTCTTTTGAAAAACAATCGCCTACCTCCTATTGAAACACTACCGACCTCCGCGCTACTATCCATGTTATTGGCCCAGCGGTCTACGGAAGGACTCATAACATCGACCAATAAAGAGGCAAGGAATAGCTGTGAGAGCTGCGAAAACTGTGCGCGGATACCTACAGTATAATCAAGTCGAGTTTGAGTAACGTGTCTCAGAATGGAGATGGAAGGAGCTTACTGGTGAAAGCTCCGACAGTCTTCCTTAAGACGGGCAGCAGCTCTGATGAAGTTGTTGGCTTCGCATAGTTTGAGAGCACAGGAAAAAAGCCCACCTTTAAGGCTGGCGTCGGAGAGAGATATAGGCGTCATCCCGCTGATGATTTTGGTAACTGCGTTTTGGCCTTCAGAAAGCCGTTCGGACGCCTTATCGAATGCTTCGTGAGAGGCTCTCAGCTTCCCTCTCATTCGATTCACCTAATTCCATGCAATCATGACCAATTTCAGGAGCACGAGAAGATACGCAGGGCGATACTCACAACGAACTTCTCGCTCGCGATGGCGATTTTCTGGTTTCATATTAAAAAAAGGTGTGAACCCATGGCAGCAGAGGGGGACAGTGTAGCTACGACTCACACCAGCGTTCGGGGTTATTGTTCCCTGCGGAGCTGCAGGTGTGACTAGTCCGGCCGGAGATGACCCCGTTTGTTGTAGAAGCAAATTAGTCGAGGTGACAAGCTGCTGAAGGTCCGAGACAAGTTTTTCAACCTTCGGCTTCTGGGCATCAAGCGCATCGGGAGCGGCTCCAGCAGACTTGGCAGTGTCGATAAGGCTGGTGATGATCTGAATGGCATCGTTGATATGCATGCCAAGAATGACCGAAATAGGTTTTGCGGGATCCAATCGTTTCTTAATGCTTTCCAGGGAGGCTTTGACGAAATTACCTCCAGTAGACGGCTGAAACGATCCACTAGTTAGTATTGATCGCGGCGGCTATCTAAGTCGCACCAACACCGCCGTTTCCCCGAATCCTGTCCCAATCAGGATTCCCATTGGGGCCGCCGTTGACGAGGTGGTTGATAGCGTTGGCCATACCGAGAGCCTTGCGTGCTTGTAGGGGACCCGGATCCGAAAGAGTAGCAGGGTTATTTGGTGGCGACACCGTTGGGAGCGGTCGAAGGGGGATTAGCGGGTACGGAGACTTGACCTGCCCCTTCTTTCCCTCCTCCCAGGCTTGAGTTCTTGAAGGCTCCAAGCCCGGCTTGTATCGCATGCTTTCAGAGGCTGCTGGTAAAGACCACAGCGTTACCAGCGGCCACCAACGAAGAGGTCGAGGTTTCGACTACCTCTATCCCTATCAAGTCCAGCTTTGAAGGAAAGCTTAGTAAATGCAATAGCACATGTATGTGAGGTAGAACATCCCCTTTGGAGCGTATCTGGCAGCGTCGTTGAAATCCGTCTCAACTTGTTGGAATGACTGAAGACGACGAATTGATAAGTGTATAGTTGCGTTGACCGATCCACCAAAGCTCAACTGTTTCACCATATCAAAGTTCTCATTTGAATGCTGAAGCGCGAGTGTTTCTTGGTCCTTTTGAATCCGGAGAACTTCCAAATGGACTTTGTTTGCGTCGATCTTCTCCTGGTCCGTGCCAATCTAGCAGTTACTAGAGCTGAGCCCATAGAAGTCATGTGGGGTAACACGTGCCTACTTTATGAGTACAAGCTAAGACCATCTCTTGACCCAAACCTGAAAGTCTCGCAAAGGTCGCTTCGCATCCTGAGGCAGCCTCCTCACAAACCCTGGCGAGCCTATGGGTACCCTCGATTGGCCGGGGAGAAATACCTTGACCTCTTCGAGGCTACCCTGAATAATAAGCGAGACTATTGAATTAATATCGCTTGGGATTTGGCCCGATGTCAGCTGAATGCGCGACATGTTCTCGTGTGCAATCATGAAGGCCTTAGCTCCTTCACCGACGCTATTCGAAGCGGCGTAAGCTAACCGCGAAGAGAGAAGTGATTACGATTTTACCAGACGTACAATTGGTAGAGACAGGTCTTGAAGGACTTCGGATCCCTTGCAAACTCCCAGGTCACGGCTACCTCCCGGCGCTGGACCACCCCTCTTGTACGACCCAACCCTGAGACAAACCACGGAAGCTCTGAAGCGGCTCGACGACGAATACGCCCTGTGGTGGGAATACGCGGAGCCGCTGATCGGCGGTGCGAAGGACGAGAAGGACGCGAGTGTGGAGCTAGAACTGATCTTAGAGCAACAGACGCCGCCGCCGCCGCTGCCGCAGCGTCTAAGTCGTCGATCGCTTTGGTTGACCCGTCGCAGAGTTTTGGACCTACCACCCGTGAAAGGGAGCGCGCTATCACCCTCGGAGGAACTGAAGGAAGTGAGCTCGCTGCGTTGGCGGTTGCAGCGGCTGGGGGAAATAAAGGTTCAGGACCTTGGAGATCTTCACCGGGACGGCATGGCCTCAGTCAGCGTCAACTTGCACTGCTCAAAGAGACGCTTGCAACGCCGGATCCGTCGACGTTGTCTCTCCCTCTGTTCTCGTCGCCAGCCTCAAGCCAAGCTAAACCCGAGAACTCCTCAACATTCAAGGAGTCGCCAGGACCACCTACGTCGTTCCCACTTCGCCAGCACCAGCCATGTCGCTCGAGCTTCCCAACTGCGTCCGCAACAACGCTTCCCGAGTCGACGACATCTTCCTCTGCGCCTTCGAGGTCCCGATCTAGACTACCACCCGTGTCGTATCCACGCCTGCCATGCGGAGTTGCGACCCAAAATCTCGACCGTAACCCTGCACGCCTGCCACCCACCAGTATCGAGAGGATTGCCAGGGCCCCCACGACACCCTATGGCGCAGGCCTTGTGTGTTCAGTATGATCGCTGCTCATTTCCTACGCCACGAAACGCCCAGCTCACTGTTCGACGGTGCCAGAAAGGGCAGCGCTCTCCTGAGAGAGTGTAGTTCCAGTTTTGGCGTCTTGGCCAAGCTCTTTGGACAGGATTTCGCACCTTTTCTCGAACATGTCATGTCGGTGCTTTTGGAGAGTTTGAAGGAGACCGAAGGTACCATGGATCAGATCGGTATGGGGTGTCAAGAGCTTGGACTATGGCAAGGGTACAAGGGGGAGCAATGAGCTCTGCGAAGACAGTGGACAAGGGTTTGGACTATGGTTAACAGAGGGAGTTCACTAGGCGATCGTAATCACTCTAGCACGATGGTCGAGGGAACTATTGGATTGGGATGAACAAGAGGCGGAATGAGGAACAAACCTCCTCATTCCTCTGACTATTTATACTAAACAAATGACCGTATTACATGAGGTAGATTAGTATAGTACATGTGGTTGAATGTGTAACGACAGTGTGTTATCCTTGAGGCGCTGACGCGTCTAACGAGTGTGAGGCTCCCATGAGGAGTTGATACGATCACCAGCAATCGAGGGCAAAACCTTGGGGTTGTGGGGAAAGTGTGGGAACGAGGGTGGTTGTGGGGGTGTGGTGTTGACTCTTGTGGTGTCATGTGATGAGGTCATCACACTTCTTCTGCTCATTCTCCCAAGTCGCCATGGCCGATGCCAGCTTCTTTTTCCTAAGCTCGGAGCTTAGGCGCTGCCTATTTGTAGTCGTTGCCGCCCGGCAACCCATTTTTGGCTGTAGTGGGAAGCGCGAAGTAACCGCTTCGCTGGGAGGGTGGAGGCAGGGTGGGGATGTATTTCACACTGGACTGGCACCGTCCTTCCTTTTGTGACACACGTTTCTCTGCCAATTTGTGTTCAAATTGCTTGAATTTTTATTTCATGCTTTTCACTAGTATTTGACACCTTTTCCGATATTTTATCTGAATTTCCCAGCAAAATTCGTGGTGGCACGTGTCTTCTTGTAGAGGGGGCCAAATTCCGCCCTTGATTCATGATTGTGAGTCTGTAAGCCCTCCCGAGACACCAGATTAGGAGAACTTCATTAAAATTTCATTTACAAATAAATATCCAAAACTGAGCTCTCTTGGGCTGGTGGAATGGTGGTTCCTGGCGGGTTCTCGGGCCGTGGGGATTTCTCGAATGGCGGTGAAAACCTGTACCAGCTGCACAGGACGTGTGTAATCAACCGCCCAGCCAGGTCCGTCGCAACAGCGATGCGCAAGCAAGGGTCCAAGGGATGGCGACGGCGACGGGGTTCGAGCTTCTCAGGTCCACGGGGACCGCAAGATCACATAACCGTCGTTCCTGAAAACAAAAAAATCACCGTGAACCCCTCGATCACGTGCGGCGTGAAAGGAAGAGCTGCTTACCATGCACAAACGTCCGTATCAATCGCTGACGTGGCAACGGGAGGTAGGGGAGGAAAGGTCCCTTGAAAATGTGACGATATCGCCGCTCTCCGAGTGGCTAACCCCTTTTTCGACCACATATATCGATATCGAGCCGAGAATAGAACTCCCACGGTACGTTCTACTTTACGCGCGCGCTACTGACGCTTAACAGTCATCATGAGGTACTGTGCCCTCGATTGCATTAGGAAGGCTACTATCAGCCTCTTTCCTTTCAGTGTTAGTCTTCTAGCTGACCATTTGTCTGCCAGATTTTCTATCCTTTCAGTCACTGGCTCCCATATGGATTCAGTGTTCAGGTTGTGGCCCACTATACCCCTGAGTATCCTCAGGGGCTCTGAGTCTTTCACAATCCTCGATCCCTGAAATCTGAGATGGGGGTTTTAGTGTTCGGTGAGGGGCCGACCCGTGTGAAGCACGGAGTTTGACTTTGGACTTCCGGCATACCATAGACGTCCGCCCTCCTGTGATAAGGACCCCGAGGGATTCTTATCACTCTGAGATCGTTAATCGTTCTTTTTTCTAGTTACGGTACTTTGTCATTTGATGCATATTGTGTCAAATCAAAACGACTGAATTCAATTCGGCTTGCCAGTGATGGGCGGGCCCGTTCCCTCGGATTCTCAAGTCGATACCTTGGATAAATAAACGGAACGATTTAAGACAGTTTAGCGGATAACGTCAAGGCTCCCGATGGTTCAGCTCGACCTACATCCGGCATTTACATTCTCGTAGGGAGACAGTTTGTTCCTTTAAATTATCGCCGCACGGTGCTACAAAGTCACCCCGTTAGTTGCATCATTGCCAATTAATATTGTTTGGTTGCTCAGGAGCGTTGTTCAACTGTCAATGTTAGTGAGAATGGGTGCTTTAAGCGAAATGAGTACACGGAGATAGGAGGCTGAAAACAAACAAGTGGAACAAAAACAGGGACATTGTTGGATGGGATTTTGGTACGGAGACCGGGGTCAGCGCTCCATCATGGCTAGGAATGTACATAAGATCCTTTTGTACTACTGGTTTGGACCGACTCCCAACCCAAGAGTCATTACACACCACGTACACAACCGACACCTAAAACTACCAAATCATCCCAAACTCCTTTCCTGTTGATCGAGGGCACGATGTGCATTGTTCTCGAAGGTCGTAGAGGTCATAATTCCAGTCAACCCGCCGATTAAAATGTGCATATATTCGATTGATTCCGACATCAGCATTGCGAGCAATGAACTCGGACTTCTTCCGACCCCTTTGAATCTCCTCCGCAAATTCAACGATCCTGCTCATGTCGTTGGATGTGAGGAGCTTGCCCCGGTTGTGATCGTTGAAGATGAGCCGTTCCCCATTGATGCCCCACTCTATTCCGTTGATTGCGAAGTCGACTCTCATCTCCAATGGAGCCCAGAGTCGACAGCTTGAAAGGAAAATATCGTCCTTCTCTGAATTATCCAGCTGGGTGGCAGATGATGTCTTCCACGCCCATAGTACTATTCTTAGAATGGATGACTCTACCTGTAGACGCTGGGCAAGATCCTCGGCCATCTTTTGCTCCTGATCAGGTTTCAGTAGCACCGTGTCCAGCACCTTGTCCAGCACCGTGTCCAACCCCTTACCCAACACCTCGTCCAGCACCTCGTCCAGCACCTTGCAAAATACCTTATCCAGGAGGTTGTCCAGCACCTTGTCCAGCACCTTGTCCAGCACCTTGTCCACCGCTTCGTCCAGTACCTCAAGCACCGCCTCGTCCTGTACCTCAAACACCCCCTGGTTCATTCTCGAGTTCAGCTCCTCGTCCAGCAGCTTGTTCAGCATCTTGTCCAATGCATTGCCCACCGCCTGGTCCACCGGCTGGCCCAGCACCTGGTCCACTGCCTGGCCCGCCGCCTGGCGTACCGCCTGGTCCAGCACTTGGTACAGCACCCGGTCAATTGCCTGCTCCTCCAGCGTCCTGGCCAGTCTCCAGGCCAGCCCTTCCGCCAGCCCCCCGGCCAGCCCCCAGGCCAGCCCCCAGGCCAGCTTCCGGCCCAGCTCCCTTGCCAACGCCCCTGCCAGCTTCCTTTCCAGCGCCCCTGCCAGCGTCTCTGCCAGCTCCCGTGCCAGGCCCTGCTTTAGCCCCCCCATCCGCATCCGCGTCCGCGTCAGTCCGAACGTCAGCTCCCACTGCGGCACCGACCGCGGCGTCCGCGTCAGCTCAAGCCTCGGCTCCCACTGCAGCACCGACTGCAGCGCGGACATCAGGGCCAACTCCAGCGATGACCACAACGCTGACCGCAGTGACGACTGCAGCGCTGGCCGCAGTGACGACTGCAGCGCTGACCGCCGTGAAGACTGCAGCGCTGACCGCCGTGACGACTGCAACGCCAACCACACGGACGGTTTCACATACAACTGCAGAGATGATCGCACGGACGACTGCACAGATGACCGCACAGACAACTTCACCTGTGTCGATAGCCATTCCCCCACCCACTCCCGGAACCACTCCCTCAGCCACCGCCGCAGCCACTCCCCCACCCACTCGTACACCCACTTACGCACCCGCATGCACTGCTCCCACCCCAATGCCATCGCCCGGGCTTGAGCCAACGCTCGTGGTAGCGTTCTGGGCAATAGCATCGAGCTGGCAAGACTTTTGGAGTCATCTAACATGATGTGAACGGCAGCATGAATCAGGTCATCAAGCCGGAGTTGTTCAGCCCCGGCACCCCCCAAAATGGGGCTCCCATCGGGACGAGGATTTTTGCTAACAAAGGCGTGCAATGCAAGCACCGCCTCACTCGAACCTCTGACCAACTCCGGGTCCGAGCTGGATTCCTCGGGGTTTGAGGATGTCAAACGGTCGGCATATAACAATATAAAACCCGCAACACCGTCGATCATGTTAGTCGGCTTATCATGCGTAATTCGAGCGGGAAGTTCCAGAGCTCTCTGAAAGCATGCCCTGTAACCACGTATAGCATGCAGTTCAGATTGCAGATCCCCCTGAAATGAGGCCAATACACGAGCGCCACAAAGGAGAGCATTTGATAAGCCTTTGGTGAGGATAGACCTGACAATCGAAGCCGTTAGCTAAACATGCCTTAGACCTGAGCACTGATTCTTACTTGTTATCACCTTGATCTACGAGCTCCGCGAATGCGCGTGACCGATCAGAAGAACGCTTATCAGGGTCGAAATTGCAAAACATCTTTGCCCACAGGCCCAGAAGGACATCGACCAAATGAGGTGTGTTTCCAGCCAAGAAAAATCGCGACAGTCCCGTCCATGGATATTCTGGGATGATTGAGCTCCTGCTTGTGATGGCTAACAGAAATACGATATGAAGAATCATTTCATTGTCTTCAAACTTGTGACATGGGTAGTTGGTCCAAGCAAATTCAAATGCTCGCAGGAAGGTTCCTCCAAAACTCGCCGACTGATATAGTTGAAGATTGGTCAGATCTTCTTGTCTAGAATCATACTTCGAAGGTTGGAGGATGACACGACATAACAATAACCCCAAAAGTTCTGCTATTTCTTGGCTACTTTTAGTCGGTCGAGAATGCCAATTGTCGAACGCGTCGCGAGTTATGAAAACAAGGCGTCGCCGGGTTTCTGGATCCTGAAATGCGAAAACATATGCGGTTCTGTTCAGATTGCCTATGAATTGGGCTGCGATGATTTGGTCCGCGCGATTAGATGTTGTCCCGATGAGCCAACCAGCTGCCTGGGCAACCACTGTCGGCTTGGAGGTGACAGGTTGACCAAGCGTAACTGAAAGAAGCATATTAGGCAGCAAATTCTTGATCCCAGACGCAACAGTCGGGTGGGGGCGCATGGCATCAAGAATCTTTCGAATACGCTTTCGCACCCATTCAACTACCGGGTCAACGACGACCGCCAGCCGACCCTTCCAGCATCGACGATAAAACCAAACCCCCATACGCTTCAATGCGCGAGAAGCAGCAGATTGATATGGACATAGCTGGGAAATGGCGCCCGCGACTATGGCTACACCACACAAGACGGCCCCTCCGCCGGAAAATGCAATTACAACGCCCGCGACGGCCCTGTTGACGGGGAAAAGAAACAGACAAACCCCGGCAAAAAAAAGTATGACCGATAGCAGGAGTATATTAGGGAGGGATCTGATGATTGATTCTAAATGCCATTGCTGGACTCCGTTGAACTTGCGTTGCCGGAATCTACCTTGTTCCTCCAACGGCCCCGTCTGCCCGGTTCGGTCGAAGTCCTGCAACCACTCTTTTGCCATCATCGCAGCTACCGCAGCAAGCAAGCTGCAGCTCAAACTCGCGTAGAGGAAACAATTGACAACGACGGAGTTGGAAGAGGGAGTAAATGAAGGAGAGAGGTCGGCGGGTACAAGGGTGTTGTTATCCGCCTTCGTGACGATAAGGCGGAGGAGTGCGTTGGTCTCAGCCATGGGATCGGACGAAAGGCCTGCCATGGAGAGAGAGATGAACGCCGTGTTGATTGCCGAGAACAACGCAGCCTGTGTTGCATAAGGCGGTCAGCTCTCAAAGTTCCACTCTGGACTACAACCTCGGACGACAAAGGAAGCTCGCTCACGAAGATTAATAGAACGTCGAGGTTCTCACTGAGGTCCTCGGTCATCTTGGTGTCGTGGGTATCTGCTTGGCGGTCGTAGTGTTTCCAGAACTCGCTACTTATCTTCTCGGGTGGAAGGCCGATAAGGTCTTCCGGGTTATCCTTCAAGTCTTCCTGGTTGGATGGCTGGTATCTTGATCCGCAATATCTTCTTTGTCTGTATCGTATCATTGATGGAGTGTTTGATGCGTCGATGGATGAGGAGAGTGGTGAAAGGGAAAGGAACACTCCTTGGGGGATTCCACCACAAGGACTGTTGGCATGCACGAAAGGTGCGAGGTCGGCGCGGAGGCCAAGCCACTGTTTGGCTTCCGGAGTGGCTTATGGATGACCGATGAACGCCGAACGCGCACGCCAAAATCTTTTAAACCAATCACGTGACTCCACCGCAAGCCACAGACACTCGACCACTTCCCCTTTGTTGCATTGGCCAGAGCTCCAATTGGCCTACTTATGCGGCTGTGCAATATTTGTACTGGAGCAGACAGCTGTTTCCTCGGAGTGCGCGGCTCAGAGGTTGAATGCATGTGTTCTCGATTACGCTTAGCGTCGATCACACCCAGCCACAGACAGAGTTGTCGTCTCTACGCTCTTCCTGTCAGCCGCTGGACTCGTCTTGTTCTGACCCCACGACCCGAGGTCAAGTTCACACACATTGGGCCTCGCTACTGGCTGTTTCTTATGGGTTCGTTAGGCTCAGCGTGGTACGTCATCATTCAGGCATGGAACCCCGCTGTTGATCAGGCTGGCCTTCGAACACCAGTGTGGGCCATCTCATGATATCATCCCCTGATAGGCCCCCCAACGCTGCCGCTCGCGCAATCGCTCTCAGTCCGAACATCAAGCTGCTTTCAGCCACGGGCAGGGCTTCTATCGTTTTAGGTCCGGGTGAATGAAGGACGTAGGGTTTTTCTCTCGCCCATTATATCACCCGTAATACCATACCCTCGCCCCTCACCATATTTTAGTCTTCCGGTATTCCACCTACCAGTGCCTCATTAACAGCTTTGTTCGTCTTAAGTTCTCATCCAGCCCGAGTCAAGCGTCCAAACCAGTACTGCCCCCCTCTTCACGCTTAGCCTCGTCCTCCCTCGCTTCCCAGAAGAGCGCACCCCGCCGAACACCGACCCACTCTCTCATGACCCCGCATGCACGGCTACTCAAACCCCCATAACGATATGTCTACGCCCAGTGGTCGAGCTTTCCACCAGCGATGAATCTCGCTATCTAGTCAGGTTCATACATCAACCACGTGTCGCAAAGAACGCCGATCCTGTCGATCAACCAATTTTAACGGCAGCCTTCTCGTTAGTCTCGGTCTGATTTACTTTTGCAAGCACGCTCAATATTCGGAAGAGTTGTGCTTTGGAATGTCTCAGGATTGCTGAAGCTTGGAACAACCGTCGTCACGTCATCCTGTATACGTGCGTACCAGATAATACTCAAAATTCGAACATTCCCCGGTCTACAATATACATTGACCGAAAAAAGTCGCTGGTTGTTCACGGAGGTTTCGCTGGTTGTTCACGGAGGTTGTACGGCTTGCAGTCCTAGTGACCCTCCGGTCGTCCACGTTATCGGGGATGGACACCTGAATTTTTTTGTTCTTTTCCTTCCGAATGATTTCAATAAATCTGGCTCCTGCGCTCAGATCAGCCTCTGTGACGGGTTTCTAGTTTGCGTCCAAATTTCCAGCTTTCGTGGGTTCGACTTCTTTCCAAAGAGGGCTCGGCGCCCAGGGCGGACAGCTCGAAACGAAGATGACTGCCAAGATCTATCCATACGCTTCCACATGTGACCCATTTTGCCGTGCCCGTGGGGTATTCTCATAACTTCAGGCCTGGCTGCTATAGGCTCCTGGCTTCTGGTCAATTATGGTCTCGAAAATCGCACTGAGTCACACTCATGTATATGCGCAAGAACCACACTTCGTTAAAGATTAGCCAATTTCCGTGTCAACAGATCCCCCGAGCAGTTCTCAATGAACTTCTAGATCGCGAACCTTAATTATGATGCTAGCATGTACAACCGAATTCGTGTTTTGAACTCCTTATATATTTTCTCTCCTGTTCTATTAAATTGCAGCTGAAATAGCCATTTTACATCGAGACCCCTCGAATGTCCACACGGTTCCCTATGAGTGCTAGATATTGTTTCACGATCATACTATGTTTTGTGTGAGAACAAGACACACATCCCTTGTATAGGTCGCCTACCTCGGTAATCTCATCCGGTTTTAAGCTAAAAAAGTGGACGGAGTACCAATTACTATGTGGTTCGAATTGTGAGCAACAAAGGCGGGAATATCTGCGAGCGTTCGATTATAACTAAAAGTTCGTCTAGCCTGCCTTAGAGCTCTGGTCGTGGCCGTGTAGGTATCGGATTCCCCCGTTCCCGAGAAGGCGGCTTCCTTCTTCGAAGATGCCCGAAGCCCACACCTTGAAGCATATATCTTGATCTTCTTCATATCATCTATTTGGACGTCGGATGTCTTCTTCCTTGTACATAGAAGTATTCGGATAATGCAGAGCCTACGATTGGATCCAATCAAGCAAGACAAGGCTCGCTTTTATCTACCGTACTTCGGGGGGCAGCCTCGTGTGCGAAACGACTGGCCAGGAAGTGGGAAACTTCACAAGATATATCTTTTACTATCTGTGCGATGGTTCTCGGGAGGATAAAAGCAAAACACAATCTAGTTGACCTTTGCGGAAATGGTCCGGTGCAAGTAGGCGAGGAGGAAACACGCAGCAGCAAGCTGCGAGTGATTTGACCTATATCGAGACGGTCAGGATAAATTTCCCTTAACAGCGTGCATGTAATAAAGGTTATTCCTTTCAGGAACGACCATTGAATGGGTAAGGTCCTTCAAGGGGCTAGACTGACGACATCAGCCTTTCCTTCCAAAACCTTACGAGTTGCAATTGTAATTAGGATGTATTGAAATATTACTAATAGTGTGAGGGAAATATGCACGAGGACTCGAAGGTGATGGGTTCGTGTGGCGTGATGACTGCACAGCGCTGCGAGGTGCGTTGCTCATTGCCGCGCAACGTACTGCATGTGATAACGATCATGATTCAATGGTCCTAGTATGTACAAGAACCGTAACAATGGGACAAAATCATATACTTTGGTAGCCACTTTGCGCAGGTGACCAGTGCAAGCGTCAAGACGCATTGATTGGCGGCCCTTCACATGGCACCGTCGGCACCGAACATCGCGTTGTTCTTCGACTGTGCGGCCTGAGCAGCTCCAAAGTCCTCCAAATGTGCTGCGATGATCATCTTGATATTTTCGGCGACTGCAATGCTAATCAGAAGCGTACAGCAGCCGTAATAGGAGCATCCCACCTGGGGCAGCAATGGCGGGGACATCTCTCACGCTTTCTCCGATGGAGTGAAGTCGTTGATCAATCGCCCCAGAGAACCTCTGCAGAATGGAAGTGTAAGTCGGTGAAGAGGGAGCTCAGAAGTATACGAACCTTCTGTTCGTCGTTGACTTGGGAAGTAATTCCCTGAATAGCAGCAGTCGAAGACTCCTGTAACATCCCTTGAGTCTTCTCCAACTTCCCTGATAGAAATTCTTATTAGTAGATCAGCTACCCTATGTTGCGAGCATAACAGACGTTTAAAGACTGCTTTGCCCAGGTCGCTGTCACCGCCCGGGAAATCCAGCATCATACCTATTTTCCTGCAGAATCAAATCAATTAAAACGGAGAATATCATAAGAGCAGAACATATTTAGACAAACCTGTGAGCCGGGAGAATGTATCTTTCAGAGATGCTGATATATCCGGTCGAAATCTTTTCCGAGACCCGGCTGACTTTCAACGGGACCATCATCAGCGTGTAAATTGTTTGTCTATGCTGGGGTTGTCAACTCATCTATCTGGAAACGAATATAGTCATATCGACATGCCTAGTGAACGCTGAAAGGCACCATGGTGAGCTTGAAATCTTTTGAAAAACAATCGCCTACCTCCTATTGAAACACCACCGAGCTCTACGCTACTATCCATGTTATTGGCCCAGCGGTCTACGGAAGGACCCATAAAATTGACCAACAAAGAGGCAACACCCTGGAATAGCTGTGAGAGTTGCGAAAACTGTGCGCGCATACCTACAATATAATCAGTCCAGTTTGAGTAACGGGCCTCGGAATGGAGATGGAAGAAACTTACTGGTGAAAGCTCCGACAGTCTTCTTTAAAACGGGCAACAGCTCTGATGAAGTTGTTGGCTTCGCATGGTTCGAGAGCACAAGAAAAAAGCGCACCTTTAAGGCTGGCGTCGGAGTCAGATACAGCCGTCATCCCGCTGATGATTTTGGTGATTGCATTTTGGTCTTCAGAAAGCCGTTTGGACGCCTTATCGAATGCTTCGTGAGAGGCTCTCAGATTCTCCCTCATTTGATCCACCTAATTTCGTGCAATCATGATCGGTTAAAGAGCACGACAAGATACGCAAGGCTCTACTCACAACGAACTTCGCGCTCGCGATGGCGATTTTCTGGTTTCAAACCAAAAAAAAAGTGTGAACCCATGGCGGCAGAGGGGGACAGTGTAGCTACGACTCATGCCCGCGTTCGGGGTTATTGTTCCCTGCGGAGCTGCAGGTGTGACTAGTCCGGCCGGAGGTGACCCCGTTTGTTGTAGAAGCAAATTAGTCAAGGTGACAAGCTGCTGAAGGTCCGAGACAAGTTTTTCAACCTTCGGCTTCTGGGCATCAAGCGCATCGGGAGCGGCTCCAGCAGACTTGGCAGTGTCGATAAGGCTGGTGATGATCTGAATGGCATCGTTGATGTGCACGCCAAGAATGACCGAAATAGGTTTTGTGGGATCCAATCGTTTCTTAAAGCTTTCCAGGGAGGCCTTGACAAACTCGCTTCCACTAGACGCCTGAAACGATCCACTAGTTAGTATTGATCGCGGCGGCTATCTAAGTCGCACCAACACCGCCGTTTCCCCGAATCCTGTCCCAATCAGGATTCCCATTGGGGCCGCCGTTGATGAGGTGGTTGATAGCATTGGCCATACTGAGAACCTTGCGCGCTTGTATGACACCCGGGTCCGAAAGAGCAGCGGGGTTATTTTGGGTGGCGACCCCCTTAGGAGCGGTCGAGGGGGGATTAGCGGGGACGGAAACTTGACCTGCTTCTTCTTTCCCTCCTCCTAGGCTTGAGTTCTTGAAGGCACCAAGCCCGGCTTGTATCGCGTGCTTTCGGAGGGAGCTGGCAGAGATCACGGCGTTGCCGGCGGTTACTAACGAGGAGGTCGAGGTTTCGACTAACTCCATCGCTATCAAGTCCCAGCTTTGGAGGAAAGCTTAGTACACGCAATAACCTATGTATATGAGGTATAACATACCCTTTTGGGGCGTCTTTGACGGCGTCGCTGAAGTCCGTCTCAACTTGTTGGAATGACTAAAGCCGAAGAAAATGATGAGTGTGTAGTCGCGTTGACCGATCTGCCAAGCTCACCTGTTTCACCATATCGAAATTCTCCTGGGATTGCTGAAGCGCGAGTTCTTCTTGGTCCTTTTGAATCCGGAGAACTTCCAAATGGACTTTGGTTGCGTCGACCTTCTCCTTGTCCGTGCCAATCTAGCAGTTACTAGAGCTGAGCCCACAGAAGTCAGGTGAGATAAAACGTGCCTACCTTATGAGTACAAGCTAAGATCATCTCTTGAGCCAAACCTGAAATGCTCGCAAAGGTCGCTTCGCATGCTGAGGCAGCCTCCTCACAAGTCCTGGCGAGGCTACGGGCAGTGCCAATTTGGTGGGGAAGAAGTCCCCTGACCTCCTGGGGGCTGCCCTGAATGATAAGCGAGACTACTGAACTGATAAAGCTTGGGATTTCGCTCGATGTCTGTTGAATGCGCATCATGTTCTTGTGTGCAATCATGAAGGCCTCAGCTCCGTCACCAACTCTATTCGAAGCGGCGTAAGCTGACAGCGAAGAGAGAAGTGACTATGATTTGGCAAGATGTACAATTGGTAGAGACAGGTATTGAAGGACTTCGGATCCCTTGCAAACTCCCAGGTCACGGCTGGGGTGTTGGTCGTGTCACCATCCAGCACAAGGGCTGAAGAACACAGTTGGTCAACAAGACACACAGTCCGCGATACAGTTGTACCTCTTACAGAAGTCATTCGTGGATGAAGCGATGAGAAGGATGGACCCAAGGAGGGCGAGGCCGAGAGGGGCAGGTTGTACAAGGTCACCCCAATTGGTATTGCACCACATGCTGCAAGAAGAGTTTGTATCAGGCGTTCTGTAAATACAGCCGTGGCGGCACGAAGATACTTACGTCATCCAACCGTCTTCATTAAATTGTTTTCCACTGGAGATACGGGCGACAGCCTTTTTCGCGGCGGCGAGCTCGTCAGTCGACATTGAGAGAGTATGGGTGACTTCAAATACTAATGACTTTGTGGGGACTAGAGAGTGAATGTGCAACTTGCTGGGTTTTTATAGGCACCTGTTGATACGTTGCTTGGATGCCGGTGTTCACGGTGCTGGGATTTGGCGACTTCTTTCTCCCACAATCGAGTGCATGGATCGGCCCAGTTTGGTAGCTCCATCATCTGATAACAATTTCTTCTTCTTTAAAAAAAGGCTTGGAGCTAACTCCACTTGCCAGGTATTTGTCTGCTGATCTTGTTGAGGAGCCAACTGCTCCGAATAGAAGCAACAGGTGATGCCGAATTGAAATAAGCGCCTCAGAGCATATGCCACTCAACTACCCGATTTAAAGACAATACCACGCCCAAATTGATGTGAGTTACATGAAATGAAATTCTCGCCTCCGTTGGGAAGCTAGCTTAGAATCGAAACTATAGTGGCGTTGCAGAAAGGTTTCGCTTCCAGTTTTGAGCACCCGAACGGGAAGTATTTGGATCTCTCCAAGGAACCGGATCTCGAGCTCTAGCGCCTATTCTATTTTTGGGACCCGTTCGCTTTGACTATCAAGTCCATAACGAGAATGCCAAGAGCCTCTTGCGCCGGCAGAAGCATCGTTTATATCACAAGAACGTTCGATGAACGGCCCTGCTCGGCAAGGAAGTGAAATTTCGTGGGATGGATCACTTTCGGATTCTGTGGTGTTTTCGAGCAACGGAAGAGACCATCAGCTTCACTCTTATCTCGCACTTTGGAGGCGAGGCGAAGGGGTGCGTGGATAACAATAATAAAGAACCCGTAAGGATTCTCCGTACGACTTCCAGATAACGACGTCGCATCCCACAACATTAATCCTGCTAGAACACAAAGGCCGACAATCTACCCTCTATACCCTCTGCTCAACAACCGGTTTACCACCCCAATACCGCGTTCTTGACTGAGCCGAAGAATCCTCCGCTAGCAGCCGGCTGTTGTGCGGCTGCACCTCCTTCAACCTGCTTCGCTTTATCCGCTAACCCCCACTCATCAACTGGCTGCTGCGCTCTTGGTGCAGATGTCGAGGTGATGGTGGCGTTGCTCCTGAATGCGCTTGCCGATGGTTTTAATCGGACGGCACGGGTGCTACCACCAAGAGGGGCGGGTGTCAACGGCGGTTGTGACATCTGCTGAGTTTGAGGTTGCTGCCGGGATTCGTATGCTGCGAACGCCGCGGGTGATGGCTCCTGGGACGGATCCTGCATTGCCGGTCAGCAACGTCGTTTCTGATATCCGTCAAAGCAGACTTACAGTCCATCGAGCACCGATCCAAATCTCTCCACCCCTCAGCGTCACATGCCCGCTCCTCCTCACGGCTCTCACAGCATCCCACTGATTCGAATATACAATCTCCACCCAATTCCTCGTCAACCTATCTCCATCCACATCCATGCCTCCGCTGGCGGAATCATCGTCGATGACTTTTGCGCTTTCGGTGAGGAACTGCTCGACTGCCGACCTCCGTTCTCCAAGAGTCGTGAAACCAAAGATGGTGACGGAATAACTGCCTTGAGGTGCGGTAACAGCGTCATCGGCGGTAGGGCGGAATGGAGTATTAGATTCGTAAGTGGTGGACATGGACGAATTTGGCGTAAACGGCGTGGTTGATTGTCGCAATGGGTGGAAGCTGAGGAACACGACAGCAACGCAACTTTAGTTTCAGACAGCGCGACCGAATTCATATCCAGTACTCACCCTCCAACAGAGTGCTAACAACACGAGAACGTCCAACGAACGATCAGCGAATTCCGCCCGAGGACTGTGCACTCCTAGACCGCACTCACCCGGTAGTTCAACCTCGGCGCAGGTTTTTCTCCAACCGCATACTGGCTCTCAGCCATACTCAACGTCGGCGGAGCGTTCTCGTCGTCGTTCACCGACATGGGTGTCCTCGGCGACCTTCCCTTCGGACTCGGTCTCCCCACAGACAGCAGCGACTCCTCGCCAAATCCGCGTCCATAGGCGCTCGGTCCTCGCTTGAGTGACTTTTCGGTCTCGAGAGGTTGGATGGAGAAGTCCCGAACTTGAGCCGGTGGTGGCTACGTCAACAAAAAGGTGTAATGGATGACCCCATATGGGCGGAGGAAAGAGGTAATACGATCGTTTAGCAAGCCGCGCGACGTTTGACACGACCAGATTCGCAGCAATGACACGTACCTGGCCTTGGGAAGCAGCGAGGAGGTATCCTGGCATGTACGTTGGCTGCCCTCCAGAAGTCGACTCGTTGAAGCC